>MDKH01042660.1:0-18364 GCA_005239495.1 Nicotiana undulata | reverse complement strand
GAAGATTGAGTAGGAAAAACAGTTTGAAAATAGACTTGTTTGAAAGATATTGTAAAGGACTACAGAGTTATGTGACAAAACAGCTTTTGAAAAAGAGAGTAGAGTAATAAGAAACAACCCAGACATAACACCCAAAACAGGTTCATACATAGCCAAAGAGCACAGAACCAAGGTAGGTTCAGCAACACCAAACATGGGTAATGGGGAATTAGGGACAAATAGGGCACATAGGTAAGTACATAATTTCAGGAATACTCAAGTACATAATATGCTAGGGGGATATCCAGGGATTAAAGAGATATCATAAACTCCAAGATTACTCAAAATTACATAACATAAGGTATGAATTGTTTGGTCACAGAAAGTTCATGCCAATAATCAGAGAAACATAAGTAGGCAGAATCATATTGAGGTATACTAGAAGGGGAATAACATCTTATAAGCATGACGAGTCTAGAGGAGGGAGGTACATAATAATGCAATAAGATTAAGTACAAACTTCACAGCAAAACATAAGTAGAAACATATTAGAAATAGGATGAATTGAAGTAGCAAAAGAAACATATTGTTTTTGGTACTTAAACTAAAATCAGGACATACCAGTATAGAAGAGAGCAAACACAGAGTAAAGAACCAAAGCGTATAGTATTCAGCCTTGGTTTACAATCGGCTGACTTAGAATAGGAGCAAGTAACCAGAGAAAAGAGAGCAGAAGAGAGTTTTTGTGTAAGAGATAGTTTTGAACAATGTGTTCGTGTCCTTGTGTTAATGAATGAATATAGTATATATAGTTTGAAAAACAGGCAGAGGAATAAGGTAAAAATAATAGTTCAGTAGCAATTATAGAAATAAACATCAACTAGAATCAATTTAGTATACATAATTCCTTTAGTTAAGGAATCACACCCAAACGGTAACAAGTAGTGGCAAAATAAGGAAAGGAATCAAGTAAAGTGTATAATTATAGAAGTAAACATAATTAGCATCCAATCAATACAAGTACTCCCCACAATTAAGGTGTCATAGTTCAAACAGATGCCACAATAGTAAAAAAGGAAAGGGAACTAATTTGAAAGACTGATTTCACTCGTACAAAGAGTAGTAAAGAACAAGGCATGTGATTAGGGCTAGGTACAGAACATGTTAATTAAGGAAAATATATTGACAGCATACATAAGGTAGAAAATAATTCTGAAAATCAGTAAGAGATCCCTCGAAATCACAGGGGATCAATTATCAAATAAGGCAAATGTCACACAAATATGCAAAAAATCAGTAAAGAAACCTAAGGGAAATTCATAGAACCACAATTTTAAGGAAAATATCACAGTTCTAAAGAAATAGAGAAGATAACACTAAATCATCATAACACTATAAGAATAAGCAGGTAATAAACTAGAATCAGGATCACAAGAAGAACAATATCAAATATGAGTTAAGGTTTCGTATAGAGCATGATATAGACAGGACTAATCGAACACGGAAACCCTAACAAGCAAACGTAAGTAAAAATCACAGAGTCATAGGATGTTTGCGAGGAACACATAGATCGACTAAACATAGCAACCAAGATGAACTCAGGACCCTAAAAATTGGGGTTTTTAACAAAATAACTCAAGTAAAGAAAGAATACTTAATCAAACATTTAAAATATATTGAGAATCATAGCTTAGTACCAAAAATTTAGAAGAGAAAGCGTTTTGAAAGGGGTTAAGAAACCCTAGTTGAAGATGAAGCGTTATTTTTAGGGAAAATCGGAAAAACTTTAAAGAAACAAGAGAATAACTCATAACGTGCCCAGATCTATTGCAGATCTAAGAAAATCAGGGGCTAACAGTTAGGGTTTCCTAGAGACAACCCAAAGAGAAGGAGAAACGGCTTAAGAACCATTGGTTCTAGCCGGAAATAACATGATCTTACTCGGACGGCCATGGATGGCCGGAAAACGGCATGAGAAACCATGATAGGTGAGTGAACCGCCTTTTGGTTCCTCTGAGGGCTTCAAGGCAGTGATACCCGGAGTAGGAAGGAGATTCATGGGGGTTGGGAGAGTGGTGAGACCACCATAAATACCGGCAAGGCAACGACCGGTGAGAACCATGGCGGTTCTAGCAGAGAGCATTTGAGAGAGATGAGAGGAGAGGATGGCGGAGTGTCACGAGAGAATGAGAGGGGGAAATGAGGGTTTGGGGTAGGTCGTTTAGGGTTAATTAAGGTAACAGATGATCTGAGTCGTTGATCAAAATTGATCAACAGTTCATATTAAAACACAGGTTGGGTCGGGTAGGATTTATGTGGATTGGGCCTGGGTTTGGGCTGTTTTAATTGGGTTGGGGTCTAATATAATTAGGCTATAATTAAAATAAATAATGGCTATTTGTTAAATACCCATTAAAATGAGGTAAATAATTAATAAAAAAGCTGATAATTATATAAAATGAAATTAAGTCTAAATAGATGAAATTAAAGTGATTAACTAGTATTTAAAATATGAAATGACTAATTATTGAGTTAAAGTAGCATACAATTTATAATTAGGCTATAATTGCAAAGCTATTGTAATTAGAGCCAAATAATATCAAATTGGCTAATTTGTGAAATAGTCAAATCCTAATAGGATTAAAAATGATACATTAAGCTAAGAAATATTTTGAAATCGTTTATAATGTAATTTGCGAATAATTATTGGATATAAGTACTGAATAAATTAGAAAAAAATTAATAAAATATGGAAAATTATGGAAAAATACCAATTATTATAAAAAGTGATTTTGGAAGGTATATATGCAAATTTAAAAAAATTTGGGGAAAAATTGGGTATCAACAACTGTCCCTCTTTACCCGGGAAAGATGAAAGAGTTGTCGGGTAAAGATATGATGGCCAATTTTGACCGAGCGAAACGGTTTGAAGAGATTTAGGCGCACCCTGGTTTTTGAGTTGCCTACATATCCCTGGTTTTAGAGGAATCAGGCCATATGTAGTTCAGGAGTCATCGGCGAAGTATACCGATGAAGTTTCACAAGAACGGATGCAACGTATAGGGTTGGATGAGTAAATGGCTTACGGGGATGGTTTAGGAGAACTGGAGCGGGACCGCTCCTGCCAGGATGACCGTTGCTCGCCGGATTACCTGCAAATAAATGATACAAGCATATATTGCGTAATTTAAACATGATGCAAATTCCCGTCGGACCATGAATGTTGTCTTTGGACATTTAAAGATGACGTCCTCAGACCATGATGTCTTGGGCCATGGGTTGCTTGATGCAGGATTCATAGACCATGAAATGATGTTCTCGGGCCATGAGGATGGTGCCTCCGAACCATGATGCATTTGAATAATGATATGCAAAAATTGAGAGAGATCCTCAGGCCATGGCATGGTGTTCTCGGGCGATGAAGATGGGGAATCCGAACGATGACGCCTTTGGATAAGTTGGCGATATTTCAGCCCATGAAGATTCAATAGTATGATGCTAACAAGACAGAGCTTAGTCTTGTGAATTAAAGGGCAGAGCTTAGCCCGAAAGGAAAGCGAAGTAAATGGTGCTTGAGACAGTAGTTATTCTCGAAAAGTAAATTGGAGGCAGAGTTTAGCCTCAGAAGGAAAAATGGTAGCCTTATGCAAATGCATGTGGAGGTAAAGCTTAACCTCGGAAGGCAGAATGGTAGCCTTATGCAATGCAGTTGGAGACAATGCTTAGTCTCGAAAGGCAGAATGGTAGCCTTATGCAACGATGCAGATGGAGGTTTAACCTCGGAAGGCAGAATGGTAGCCTTATGCAATGCAGATAGAGGTAAAGCTTAACCTCAGAAGGCAGAATGGTAGCCTTATGCAGATATGCGAATGTAGAGGGAGACAACGTTTAGTCTCGGAAGGCAGAAAGGTAGCCTTATGCAGAAATGCGAATGCAGAGGGAGACATCGTTTAGTCTCGAAAGGCATAAAGGTAGCCTTATGCAAAGATGCGAATGCAGATGGAGACAACGTTTAGTCTCGGAAGGCAAAAAGGTAGCCTTATGCAGAGATGCAAATGTAGATGGAGACAGTGTTTAGTCTCGGAAGGCAGAAAGGTAGCCTTATGCAAAGATGCGAATGCAGATGGAGACAACGTGTAGTCCCAGAAGGCAGAAAGGTAGCCTTATGTAGAGATGCGAATGCAGATGGAGACAATGTTTAGTCTCGGAAGGCAGAAAGGTAGCCTTATGCAAGATTAAATAAATGTCAATAGAAATTATTAGCTGATAATAAATTGCGGTATTGTGATTGTTGAGAGCATTGTGACGGCGGAGCATTAAAGGCATGTGCGAATGTCGGCAAGTGCAATTGTTTGTGAATCGTGTTTTTAACAATGTCTGTCCCCTGGGCGGATAGTATGTTTTAGGGATTTTGCAACCTTAGTGCCTGCATCCAAAGAAAGATCGTGAGTTTTGTAAGGGGAAGCTTAGTTCGTATCCCCACTGACTTTGCTTGACTCGTTCGGCTTGATTTGATGATACTGTCTGTATCGTTGGGGTAGCGTAGCTAAACAAAGCTTGTTTCATGCGTGATTTGTAAAAGTAAAACATAATGTATAAATTTAAAATGATTTTGGATGAACAGACGACCGTGACACGGTTCGAGACATTGCAACCTCTCTTGCTACGGAATTTCTACCCAGTTTGATGGGTGAACGCTTCTGACTGTTGCTAGTGCGACGATCAACTGAAATTACTTCGGAATTTTGAGGGTCCTCCTCAAAATTCTACCCCAGTTTCAAATTGCAGGGAAAAATGAAATTTTTATTGAATTGTGACCGAACCCATAAGGCTGCCTACGTTTCCCCTCTTAAACGGGAATCAGGTCAGGCGTAGTTCAATTTACATCATTGATAAAAGCATAAGGATTACACATAGTAACGTTTGACTGCATCTGAATTGATTGGTTTTGGCCAGACTTCTCCGTCCATTTCTGCAAGTATAAGTGTTTCTCCTATCAGCACTCGGTGAACCATGTACGGGCCCTGCCAGTTGGGTGAGAACTTCCCTTTGGCTTCATCTTGATGTGGAAAAATCTTCTTTAACACCAGCTGCCCCGGTGTGAACTATCTTGGCTTGACTCTTTTGTTGAAGGCTCTGGACATTCTGTTCTGATAGATTTGACTGTGACATACTGCGTTCATTCTCTTTCCGTCTATGAGGGCTAGCTGCTCATAACGACCCTTTATCCACTCTACATCGCTGAGCTCGGCTTCCTGTATAATTCTTAGGTATGAAATCTCGACTTCGGCGGGGATGAAAGCCTCTGTACCGTAAACCAGCATATAGGGAGTTGCCCCAGTTGATGTGAGAACTGTGGTGCGATATCCCAGTAAAGCGAATGATA
This sequence comes from Nicotiana undulata, assembly GCA_005239495.1. NCBI lineage: Eukaryota > Viridiplantae > Streptophyta > Magnoliopsida > Solanales > Solanaceae > Nicotiana > Nicotiana undulata. The sequence continues at coordinate 12,999 of MDKH01042660.1, read as the reverse complement.
ACTTCTCGTGCCACTGCTTATGCTTCTCTATCATTTTCCTCAATATTTTCTTGATGTTTTTGTTGGCGGCTTCTACATCTCCATTCATATGAGGTCGGTAGGCTGTAGAATTCTTGTGTTTGATTCTGAAAGTTTCACACATAGCTTTCATCAGGTCGCTGTTGAGATTGGAGCGATTGTCGGTGATGATTGATTCTAGGATTCCGAACCGGCAAACAACACGATCGCGGACAAAGTCGGCCACGACTTCCTTAGTCACTACTTTGTAGGATGCTGCTTCGACCCATTTGGTGAAATAGTCGATGGCTACCAGAATGAACATGTGTCCGTTGGAGGCGGCATGCTCGATTGGTCCAATAACGTCCATGCCCCAGGCGGCGAACGACCATGGTGAGCTTGTGGCATTGAGCTCATTTGGAGGTACCTTTATCATATCTGCGTGTATTTGACAACGGTGGCATTTCTGGACATACTGAATGCAATCCGTTTCCATAGTCATCCAAAAATAGCCGGCCTGGAGTATCTTCTTTGTTAGAACAAAACCGTTCATATGTGGACTGCAGGTCCCAACATGAATTTCCTCTAGTAGCTTGGATGCTTCCTTTGCGTCGACACATCTCAATAGTCCCAAATCGGGAGTCCTCCTATACAGGATTCCTCCGTTGTGAAAGAAATTGTTGGACAATCTTCGAAGTGTGCGTTTCTGAGTAGGATTTGCGAGCTCTGGGTACTCTCCTTTTGACAAGTATTCTTTGATGTCATGACACCAAGGTTTTCCGTCTGCTTCTTCTTCAACATAGGCACAGTATGCTGGCTGATTATGGATCTTCACTGGAATAGGATCAATGAAGTTCTTATCTGGATGCTGAATCATAGAGGACAGAGTAGCCAATGCATCGGCGAACTCATTCTGGATTCTGGGGACATGCTGAAATTCTATCTTTGCAAACCTCCTTCTCAATTCCTGCACGTGGTGCATATACGATAGTATCTTGGAATTCTTGGTAGCCCATTTTCCTTGTACCTGATGTACCAGTAGGTCCGAATTACCAATCACTAGCAGCACTTGCACGTTCATGTCAATGGCCATGTTGAGCCCTAAGATGCAATCTTCATATTCCGCCATATTGTTGGTGCAGGGGAATCTGAGTTTGGTGGATACCGGATAGTGCTGACCAGTTTCTGATATCAAGACTGCTCCAATGCCAACTTCTTTGAAGTTCGCTGCTCCATCGAAGAACATCCTCCAAGCGTCATAAGATTCTGCAATGTCTTCTCCTATGAATGATACCTCTTCATCAGGAAAATGCATTTTCAGAGGTTCGTATTCTCCGTTCACGGGGTTCTCAGCAAGGTGGTCTTCCAGTGCCTGTCCCTTGACCGATTTCTATGTCACATAGATAATGTCGAACTCACTCAGCAAGATTTGCCACTTGGCTAGCTTTCCAGTGGGCATGGGCTTCTGAAAGATGTATTTCAAAGGATCCATTCTCGATATGAGATATGTAGTATAGGCACAGAAATAGTGCCTCAACTTCTGAGCTACCCAAGTCAGAGCGCAGCAGGTGCGTTCCAATAGAGAGTACCTAGCCTCGTATGTAGTGAACTTCTTGCTGAGATAATAAATAACTTGCTCCTTTCTTCCTGTTTCGTCGTGATGCCCCAGAACGCAGCCGTAGGCTCCATCTAATACTGAAAGGTAGAGTAGCAAAGGTCTACCTAGCTTAGGCGGTACTAGGACTGGTGGTGTTGACAAGTACTCCTTAATTCTGTCAAAAGCCTTTTGGCAATCATCGGTCCAGTTGGTTGCAACGTCCTTCTGGATTTTGAAGATCGGCTCACATATAACAGTGGATTGTGCTATGAACCGGTTGATGTAGTTAAGCCATCTCAAGAAACTCATCACATCTTTCTTGTTCCTAGGCGGTGGTAATTCTTAAATGGCTTTGACCTTTGACGGGTCTAGCTCTATCCCTCGACGGCTGACAATGAACCCAAGCAACTTCCCAGCAGGAACCCCGAATGCACATTTCGCATGGTTCAGCTTCAGATTGTATTTCCGCAACCTATTGAAGAACTTCCTCAAGTCTTCTATGTGATTAGTGGCTTTCTTGGACTTGACAATAACATCCTCCACATATACGTCGATCTCTTTTTGAATCATATCATGGAAGATAGTGGTCATAGACCTCATGTAAGTGGCCCCTGCATTCTTCAGGACGAATGGCATCATCTTGTAACAGTACACTCCCCACGGCGTAATAAAAGTTGTTTTCTCAGCATCTTCCTCATCCATCCAGATCTGATGATAACCAGCGAAGCAATCTACGAATGACTGTAGCTCATGCTTGGCGCAATTGTCAATCAGGATGTGTATATTTGGAAAAGGGAAGTCATCTTTCGGACTGGACCGATTGAGATCCCGGTAGTTGACACAGACTCTGACCTTCCTATCCTTCTTTGGCACTGGCACAATGTTGGCTAACTATGTCGGGTACTCGACTACCCTGAGAACTTTGGCGTTGATTTGCTTGGTGACTTCTTCCTTAATTTTCAAGCTCATATCAGGATTGAACTTTCTGAGCTTTTGCTTTACCGGCGGACACATTGGATTGGTTGGCAGTTTGTGAGCCACAATGGATGTACTCAGACCAGTCATGTTATCGTACGACCAGGTGAATATGTCCTCATACTCTTTTAGAAATTCTGTGTATTCCTTCTTTTCTGATGGTGACAGATGAATGCTGATTTGTGTTTCCTTGACGTTTTCTGAGTCTCCCAAGTTGACAACTTCGATCTCGTCCAGGTTGGATTTAGGTCTGCTCTCAAAATTCTCAACTTCTTTGACAATCTCGTCAAGTATGTCATCTTCCTCTGAATCAATGTCCGTTCATTGCGTTGTCACAGTCATTGATTCATCAAGACAGGTAATAGTACTGTTGTATAGGTAAAGTAATGAGAGAAAAATGATAACAATAAATATTTTATTCATAAGAAAATTAAAATGCTTTTGCTAAACTGAATAATTGTTTTGAATATTGAAGATCTTATTGCAGGAATTAAAATGCGAAAGGAAATCATTTAGTAAAGAAAAACAATAAATAACACTTGTTTTAGCCTTGCTACCCCGAGGCTCGTCGGGCTTTGGTTGTCCTGATAGTCCAATTCTTGAGGTATGTCCCTATGCTCACAGTCTGTATGGAAGGGCCTTCCTCCCCCTCCTCCTCGAGAATAACACAACAGTCCATATCACTTTCTTCCAGAAACAAGTTCCTTATTGCTGCAAGCGCTTCTTCTTCATCTGACCCATAAATAATGTCGGCCTGTTGGAAGGTCTGCTCTAGATGCGGTATTGGCTACTGCAAAGGGTAGTAAGGACCACGCCAAGGTGGTGACCAACTATTAAATTCTTCCCAGGTGTATTCATATCCCAAACCGAAGGTAGTACCATGTTTCTTGAGCTTTATGGGTTTGGAGATCCCTTGGAGATTCTTGCCGAGCCCTTTTCCAGGCTCGTACCCACTCCAGCTTAGTATACTCTCGATTTTGCTATCCTACCATTTGTCTTTGTCGATAGCATTGACCCGTTCAATGTGGTGGTAAGTTTCTCCACCTAGCTTCCTTCTTCCCTCGATTGCCGGGATGGTCTAGCGGCTGTAAATAGGGTTGCTACCATCGCCATGAATAATCACCTCCTGGTGGTTCCATTCAAACTTCACTACCTGGTGTAGCGTTGATGCTACGGCCCTGGCGGCATGGATCCATGATCGCCCTAATAGCAAGTTGTAGGACGCTGGTACATCTCTAACTTGGAAGTCAACCTCGAACCAAGTTGGCCCCATCTGCAAGCATATACTAATCTCACCAATGGCGGACCTTTGAGAACCATCGAAGGCTTTTACATTGATTGCTCCGTCCTTTATCTCATGCAGCCCTTTACCCAGTTTCTTGAGTGTTATCAGCGGATAATTGTTAAGACTGGACCCTCCATCGATCAGGATTATGGTGATGAAATAATCTTCACATTACACTGTGATGTGCAGTGCTTTGTTATGCCCTAGCCCTTCAGGTGGAAGCTCGTCTTCATGAAAAGTAATCTTACGGCTTTCCAACACCTAGCCTACCATATTGGCCCTTTCCCCACTAGTGATGTTGTTCGGCACACATGCTTTGCTCAACACCTTCAACAAAGCACTCCTGTGCGTTTCAGAATTCTGCAGCAAAGAAAGAATGGATATTTGCGCTGGCGTCTTGTTCAACTGGTTGATGACCGAATACTCCTTAGCTTGTACTTTCCTCCAGAGATCGTCCGAACCTGTCTCAATAAGGGGAGGCCGGTTGGAAGCCTTCTTGTTTGATTCGGCCAGATGTTCAGGAGTATAGACTCTACCAGTTCTTGTCATACCCTGTGCTGCGACAACTTCTTCAGTCTTGTACTTGCCTTTCCTTCTCGCCTCGGCTGTATAGTCCCAAGGTATAGCATTTGTATAGAAGGGTGGCGTGGTTGTCATTGCCACTGGGATCGGTGCGGCTATCCTCACTTCGAATGGAACATGTTCCTTGGGTGGCAAGACTGCAACCTCAAATGGTACGGGTGCATTTGTCGGAGACACAAATTCAACCTCAATCAGTACGGGTGTCTTTGCGGGTGGCGCTGCTTCAAACTCAAGAGGTATAGACATATTTACCTCAGCATCCTTAGACGGTTGGATCTGGACTATGATTGGATTGAGGGTAATAACTGGTTTCTTTGGGTTATCGCCTTCTACGTTCAACCCGATTGATCCCTCGGAATCCCAGTCATCTTCTATTTCAATCATATGGATACCTCCATCCTTATGGTCTGGCAGAGGATTGTTGCGGATGTTCGGAGCGGGCTCTTTTGCCATAATGATCTTGTTATCAATCAGGGACTGTATATTGTCTTTCAAAGAGCGGCATTCATCAATGATGTGCCCCTTATGTCGGAGTGGTATGCACAAGATTTGTTTGGGTTAACCCACTGAGAAGGATTCTCAGGGGTTGCAGCAGGGATATGTGTGACATAACCAGCAGCTTTGAGCTTTTCATACAGCTGGTCTATGGGTTCAGCGATGGCGGTATATTGTTTTGGAGGTCGGCGATCAAAATTAGGACGAGGTTTAGGGAAGTTTTGGCGTGCAGGGGGTGATTGATAATGGGATGGTTGAGAATTGTAAGTGTGGTAGATAAGAGCAGGTTAGGAGTATCTGGGTCGAAGTAGGTTGATATGTCGGTGGTGGAGGTGATTGATAAGTTGGCGGTGGAGCTTGGTATGAGGGTGAGGGTGCTTGGTAAGTTGGGGTTGGTTGATATGTGAGTGGAGGTGTTGGGTAAGTTTGGTATTTGACTGGGTATTTGGTTCTTTGTGCGACCATCACAGCTCCCACGTCCCTTTTCTTGGACACACCACCGGACTGTAAAGCCTTATTTGTAGCTTGCAAGGCTTCAAAATTTGTGACCATGCCACTTTTAATACCTTCTTCGATCCTTTCTCCCAGCTTGATAATATCGGAGAATTTGTGGTTCTCAATCATCATCAACCGTTCATAGTATTGAGGGTCCTGATCCCGGACAAAGAACTTGTTCATCTGCTCTTCCTCTAAGGCGGGTCTGACTTTAGCAGCTTCGGACCTCTAGCGAGTAGCATACTCGCGAAATGTCTCTGTGGACTTCTTCTTCAAATTATGAATATAGAACACGTTTGGTGCGTTCTCTGTATTAAGTCTGAATCTGTCCATAAAGTCAAATGCCATGCTCACCCAGTTTGACCACTTCTTGGGATCTTGGCTGATGTACCAAGACAACGCATCTCCTTTAAGACTCCTCATGAACAGCTTCATACGAATCCTTTCATCCTTCCCTACTCCAACTAGCTTGTCGCAATAGGTCCAAACATTTCGAACTTCGGAGGTTTGTACCCCTCAGGCAGTTCGACATCAGGTTGTATGCAGAGGTCCTCATAATTCAGCCCTTCGACTCCCTTGATTCCCTCAACGCCTTGAACCCGGTTGGTCAGCTTCCTAAGTTGCTCGGCCAAGTTCTTGATAAGCATGTCCTTTTCTTCAGACTCAGATGTGTATGGGACAAGTGGAGTGGAGTGTGGCTTGGTCTCCACGTAGATAGGATTGTTGGGGTGGCCTGATGCATGGGTGTGGAAATGATCGTTAGTGGAATCCTGAGGTTCTGGGATAAGTAGTGGAGTGTTATTTGGGGTATAGCAGGTGTTACACTGGTTCTTTGGTGGAGTGGCGTGATGGCGAGGTGCGGGATGATTTTGCTGTTTTGGGACATTCTGAGGAGGTATAGGGTTTTGAGTGTTGGGAAAGTTGGCGTCTGGGACGTTGAGGGAAAATGACAAGTTGGCCAGATTTCGAACCTGATCAAGCTCTTCTTGGAATTTCAATAACTTCTGTTCAAGTGGTGACATATTCTCATTAAGAACCCGAATACCCTGGCCATCAATGGCCTCTACGCGTTCAACTGTGATCTCCTTCCTGATGTTGTTTAAATCTTCCATTTTATTCTTGCCTTTGGGAGGACTAGGAGGAGGAGTGGGTGGAGGGCCCCTAGATCTTGTGAGATAAGCTGATGATGCCAGAGTGCACGAACTAACCTTTGGTGAGGGGAATAATAAAAGGAAACAAAGCAAAAACAAAAGGTAACCAAGTCAGTGAGGATTATAAAAAAAAGTATTGCAGTATTTAAACACATAGTGCAGAAATGTAAAGCGTGTCCTAATTTGGGAACCTCTTTGTGCCTGAGGTAGGCCTAGCGACAAATTGATTTGGAGAACTTAAAATGCTAAATGCCTCATTTCATTGATAAAAAATAGACGAATCCCAAAACGACACTAAGTAAACGAGAAGTAAAGCTTACTAATGGCCATTGGCCTTATTACATCAATAAAACGAAAAAGTAAATTCCTATCTACTTGGTCCTAGAAGGACCTTCCCCAGAATCGGCATTCTTAGCTCCCTCGAACAGATTCCCCAGCTCGCGAAGTCCCAGCAGTAAGTATGCTCTGGCTAGATGTCCACCTTCGGTCCCTTCAGCCTTTTGACAGTCTTCGACCCTTTTGAGGAGTTTTTCCTCCAGCTCGACTATACCTCGTTCCAAGTATCCTAACCTCTTGTTGGTGTTGATGGACATGTCTTTCCATTCCTCAATCAGCTTCTTGTTGGACTCGAGTATCTCTCGGTGATCGCTCTCACATTCACGGATCCTTTTGCGCAACTAGTTGTATTTGACTTGCGCCTCAGCCTTTTCATCTATAATCATGTGGCCGTGAAAGAACCCTGGCTTGCCCAGACCATCCCAATTGTCTTCCAACCAACCAGAATAGAAAAGGGTACAACCGACATGATATCTTTCTGGCTCAATGGTGTCTTTCTCCATTACGATCTTGCAGTGCCACATGTGCTGGGCTTGGCACTTGTGAGGACTATCATCATCTGGGAAGTCAGCTCGAAGATGGCTCATTTTGTCGACCCTGGGTATGACTTTCTTCCTACCCTCTTGCCTCATAACTCGAAGAGGGACGTAAGGGTATGTTCCTCTTAGACCAATCAGTATCAGGAATGGTGCATCTCTGGACCGGGCGATGAACTCCTCTGTCGGAAACCACTCAAACATCCATTGAACATGTTCTTCAGTCAGATTATCAAAGAGCTCAACCCATCCTTTGGCATTCTCAGGCTGAGCGAACATGTCGGGGATGTAATTCATTCGCTTTGGATGGTTAAAAGCGATGTGGTCATCCCAGACCCTTCGATGAATTTCTTGTCGGTATTCGCCCTTTTGGAGATGTTCCATGAGCCAAAGCTGAAGCAGTAGACTACAGCCTTGGAAGTGTCTCGCTCCTCGTTGACATTTCTCCAAGGTTCGGTATATGTCTGCAATGATCATGGGTACAATGCTGAAAGTCTGCCTACCAATCCCCTCCATTAGGGTCTTGGTTACCATAGCCAGCCTAGTATGGATTCTCTCTTTCTTCATTGGAAACATGATCAGACCCAAGAAGAAAAACATGAAGACGAATACCCTACGATGGATGTGTCCCAAGGATGTGATGGCGAACTCATTATGGTAGGTACGATATGATTTGTTGTGACTGTACCTTTCGTACAAATAGTCAAAAGGGATGTACGATTCTTTTAAGCATACCAGTTCTGCATTCTTCTTCAAGCCCATCATTTTAAGGAAACCCTTTCCTGTGTGGTTCTCAGGCATTAGCAACCCCGAGGTTTCCCACACTAGGCCGGCCAGTCCCCCTATCTCCTCCAGCAAAGGTGTCATTTCAATGTCCCCAAAGCGGAACACGACTCTTTCACAATCCCAAAACAAAGTAGAAGCCTCTATTATCATGTTGTTAGGCTGGATTTCTAGGAGAGATGGTAGATTGCCCAAGTATTTTCTGACGAGAGCTTCGTCACTAGAGTCTATATCTTCCCACCAACTCAGCAGTCTTGGGTGGATATTGGAGACCATGCCGAATCTGGGGACTTCGTGCCTCATATTTCTGCAAGGCAAACAAGGTTATGCCCTTACCCCCACCAGACTTGACTATTTAATATCAACAATTAGCATGAAGCATTTAGTTCTCCGAATAAATGCACAAAACGTGATGGTGCCCGTTTGGGTTTAGGGAAACCTAGTGGACTTTGGACAAGGCTATCTTAAAAGCTATTATGCGGACAACACTTTAGCCTGGCTAGGTTTGACCATGATGCATGCAACACTATAACAGAGTAAGGTTTCTATGGGGTTTTAGACTGGTACCCTTGAGCGGACAACTCAAGGGGGAAAGGCACGGAACCGTCGACTGCACCGTTGATCGACTAGTTTTACCGCAAATAAGCCTTTTCGAATTTAGGGGGTAATGATATGGAAGGGCGCAACCACTCATCAAGCGTTGCTATAGTGTTTTGTTTGGCACGAGTGGAGTATGAATGTTGAGCATAATTATGCAATAATAAGCATTAAAAGCAGGTTGTCATGTATTTGCACGTTAAGAAAGCGGTAAATACAACAGTTATGATTTAAAGCGATTACAAAGGGAAACAAAGAAACACGTCAGTTTCATTTTTTGGGAAAGAGTAAATACTTGAAAGAGATAAACAATTAATTTCACATAAAGGGGAAAAGTAAAGGGTGTAAATATCAAATAAAGCATACTCAGAAAAATTCACAAAGCGGTTTGTAATGGTAAAAGCCTACAATCCCCAGCAGAGTCGCCATGCTGTCGCACCCCCTTTTTCCAACTCCCTTCGGGTCGGTCAAGGGTTTTTGACATTATCGGGACAACCCGTTTCCTTTTGGGAAAAGGGTAAGCAAGATTTGAAGAGTCGCCAGCTAACGATTTTTAAGGTGCGTTAGGGCACCTATTTGGGGGTTATTTATAGGCATTGATTTGTGTCACGACCCGAAATCCCACCTTCAGGCCGTGATGGCGTCTAACGTTGAACCCGCTAGACAAGCCAACGTTTGGACTAAATAAACTCATTAACAACTAAAATGAACAAGATAACTAAGACAACGATGGTCAACAATATGAAAGTTAACTAAGTTCAAAATAACCTAGCAGCTACGAGATAAAAACCATAAATATAACCCAGAACTGGTGTCACATACTCACGAACTTTCTATGAGATTACTAAATACAATGGTCTGAAAATAAGTACATATGACTGTCTTTGAAACTATAAAATAAGACAGAACTAAAAGAGAAGGGTAGAAGATGACGCCCAGGCCTGCGGGTCTACCTCGATGTCTCCTGAATGAACTGATGGAATGCCCCCTCCGTCAGTGTCCACTGGGTCCGGCTGCGTAGTCTGCACAATATAAAGAAGTGCAGGTGCAACATCAGTACAACCGACCCCATGTACTGAGTAAGTGCCGAGCCTAACCTCGGCGAAGTAGTGACGAGGCTAGGACCAACAACAATATACATACCTGTGCAATTCTATATAACAACAGGAAAATATTGACGAAAATAAACAAGTAAAACAGATACGGGGAGAACATGCTGGGGATAAGAGGGGCAACAAATACTAACATAGTAGAACAGGGTAACAACTGAAATGTAAAAGTAAAAGCAGGAATTTAACGTCTCAGAACAGATAATGAGCAACAAAAAGGCACGGCATGTCCCCTCGTTCATAATCTCACAACCACTCGGCACGGAATGTCCCCTCGTGCATGAATAGTAAAACCACTCGACACGGAATGTCCCCTCGTGTGTATATAATAAACACTCGGCACAAAATGTCCCTTCGTGCAATAAATAATAAACCATCGGCACGGCATGTCCCCTCGTGCGATAAATAATAAACAATCAGCACAGCATGTCCCCTCGTTCGATAAATAATAAATAATCAGCACGGCATGTCCCCTCGTGCGTTAAATAATAAACAATCAGCACGACATGTCCCCTCGTGTGATAAATAATAAACAATCAGCACGGCATGTCCCCTCGTGCGATAAATAATAAACAATCAGCACAACATGTCCCCTCGTGCGATAAATAATAAACAATCAGCACGACATGTCCCCTCGTGCGATAAATAATAAACAATCAGCACGACATGTCCCCTTGTGCGATAAATAATAAACAATCAGCACGGCATGTCCCCTCGTGCGATAAATAATAAACAATCAGCACGACATGTCCCCTCGTGCGATAAATAATATAAAATCAACAATATAATGTGAAAACTAACAATAAGAAATCTCAAGTGTACAGAAATACTCAATAAAATTCTATCGTCCCGGCAAGGGACTCAGCTATAACCAAACTCGCTCAGAAATATAATTTCAATAGTAAAAACCTCAACTGAAACAAATAACTCGATAACTCCCCACGTCATGGAACAACATCAATGTATCACTTCTAGATCACCAATACTCATAGTACAAAGAATATTAAGAACACGATATGATTCATCACATTTGACCCACGGGCATGCTTGACCACAATATATAGGTACTCGTCACCTCACCTATACGTTGGGCGTGAATTACACATAGCAAATAAGACTCTCTACCTATTCCCTCAAGCTAAGGTTAGGCCAAACACTTACCTCGACTCCAAAGTGCAAGTCAAGCCTCAATCACAGCCTTTCCTCTCGAATCCAACTCCGGAACGATAATATCTAGACATAATTGATTTATTAACATCAATAATTACTCAATAAACCAATTCCAAAGCCTAATTATACATTTTCTATCATCCTTCCAAATATACCAAAATTCGACCCCGGGCCCGCACACTCGAATCCCGAAAATACTCGAAGGAATCACTCACCCATAGCCTCAGGATCATAAATATGAAGTTTCTACTTGAATTCATAGCATTAAACGGATTAATACGCAAATTTTCTCAAGAACCCTAAATTTACTACCCAATTCTTGATTTTCCATTAATTTAGTAGGTAACCCCATTAGTAATTCATGCATGAAACTAGTATTAGGAAGGAATTAACTTACCTTAACAGTAGCTAGGTCGTGGTGTGTTCTTCCCAAGCTCACAAGTCTCTAATGGAGTTTTTGGTATGAAGGGAATGAATAAATCCCGAGTTTTTGCACTTAAATACAGTCTGGCCTACAGGGGTTCCGCACCTGCAGTCCCGCACCGGCGAGAAAAGATCGCACCTTCGGAAAATGGCAACGGAGGCTGGGGTCGCACCTGCGGAGCTGGAGACCGCACCTGCGGCTCCGCTCCTACGGAAAAGGAACCGCACCTGCGGTCACACCAGCAACAGTTGCACCAACAGCTGTTTTAGCTGGTTTTTAGCCCCGTTGGGTGTACGGGAGGCACCTGGGCCCACCCGAGCCCCCGTCCAAATATACCAACAAGTCGTAAATCATAATACGGACTCGCTCGAGCCTTCAGAACACCCAAAACAACGCTAAATATCAAAATCACACCCCAAAACCCCTAAAACCATAACTTAAGAAACTTCAAGTTCTTGATTTCTTTAAAAATGCGTCGGACCGACCTATACAACTCGGAATGACATCAAATTTTGCAGACAAGTCATAAATGACATAACGGAACTATTCCCGGTCTCGGAATCACATTCGGACCTCGATAACATAAAATCACGTTCCAAACCAAATTTCAAATTTAAGAAAATCCTTATTCTATATAATTTTCTCAAAACTTCATTAATTCCCAATTTCGCATTTGATCCGAAACACGTCAAATCAAGTCCGTTCCTTACCAAATTTCACAAATAACTCAAATAATACATATTGAACCTGTTCCGGGATCCGGAACCATAATACTGGCCCAGTAACACAGGTTTCACATAGAAGTTCATTTTCATAAGCCTTTGTTATTTTCAGAAAATAATTTTCTTTAAAAAATTCATTTCTTTGACTTGGGACCTCGGAATTAGATTCCGGGCATACGCCCAAGTCCCATATTTTCCTACGGATCCTCTGGGAACGTCAAATCACGGGCCCGGGTCCGTTTACCAAAAATATTGACCAAAGTCAACTTTATTCAATTAATTATCATATATTCAACTCTTTATCAAGTTTTCACATAAAGGCTTCCTGGCTACGCGCCCGGGCTACGCACACACATCGAGATGAGATTAACGGAGGCTTTCGGGGCCTCGAAACACAGTTTTTGCTAAATTTACACAGGATGACCTTTTGGGTCATCACAATTTTGATAACCAGAGACAGGGTAAGGGCTTGAAATTATTCCAAGGGGAAGGTATTAGGCACCCCTCAGAATTCACAACTGTGGTTCCCGGCCAAACAACTTTGTGAATTTTGAGCAAGTAGAAGATAAGCAATTAATGTCTAGGTCAAGCAAAAGGGCTTGAAAGACTCGCAGTCTAAGCACACATGTGTTCTTTAAAGGTTTTGAAAATATTTGATAAATAAGCAAGGGTTTTGTGGAAATTATAATCTAAACATGCATATGGGGGATAAGGGATGTCCTAGGTTGTTTGTAATATGGATCAC
>ML259897.1:2233-91515 GCA_005239495.1 Nicotiana undulata | reverse complement strand
GTTGGGGGGGGGGGGGGTTCGTGAGGAATAAGGAATCATCGTTTAGAGTTGTCAATTGTTGAATTGAAGGAAGCCAAGTCAGCTGTATTTTAGTAGCCAAACTAGAAAGTTTGAGTACATGAATTAAATTCTTATCTTATTGCATAAGATTGGCAAACTGTAATTGGCAGTTATAAGTTGCAATTATGGTTGCGACTTATACGTCACAGAATTACAAAAAGCAATAGTTGAATGGACTTATTAATCGATTTCGATTTATAACCGTAATTGTGATTTATAAGTCGTGTTTGCCAATTATGATACAAATTTAAATTAATTAAAATCGGTAATTTCTGAATACTAGTGCTTGAAGTAAAAGGAAAAAGCTCATATTCAATGATGGGCAATTTTAAATACTGTTGTTTAATTTTAGGTGTTATGAAATAATAAAAGAAGAAGAATAGTACTGTGAAGAAAAGTAGAGAATGAATTCTTATTGATACGAAATGAATTACGATGCAATAGGACATATCTATTTATACGGAAAGAATGACTTGGCCATAAAATAAAATTCCTAAAATCTCTCTAATATATATATATATTTCAGAAGTATTTAATTTTAAATTTTTATACCACTCTTAAATATCATTATATGTTAAATCACAAATTATAATGTACTTTTGGTATGTGCTAAAAGTCGTTCTCTTTTTATCTTAAATTTCATTTCAACCAAAGATGGTCTTATATAATATATAATTTCTCTATGTAAAAACCTCTATTCTTTGTATCGAAGGCGAATTCAGAATTTGAATGTGTCGCGGGCACATGAACGAACTGCTCAATCAATATTCCCATCCGACTTTTGATCTTAAGAGTTCTAGTAAAATATATGACTATTTAAACATATATACTCATATATATTCAAAAAATTTATCGACGTAAACGAGTCTGATGGCCCCTTTTCTCCAAATATAGGTCTGCCTCTACTTGGTATAGAGAAGACATGATATATGCCCATATCTTGCAATCTTGATCTATTTTTAGAGATAATCCACGCACTCACGACTCAATAAGAAATTGAGTGCGGAAGCTAACGTTTGAACAGAGATTTGATTTAAACTTAAACAAAAAAGAGTTTTTGAAGTTGTGTTAAAAAATTATACATTTGAAAGTTAAAATTATATTTGGGCATGTATTTTATTTGAAAAAAGTTAAAGTTTTAGAGTGCAAGAAAAATCTTCCCCGAAAACTGCCATAAACCAGATTTTGAGAACTTGAAAAAAGTTTCAAAATTTTCTCAGAAATTAATAATATTCATAAACAAATAACTTTTGAGAAAATTTCTTTTTACCAAAATCTATAGTCAAACGAAAGCGAAGACACCTCCGTGAGCAAAGCCAAACTTGAAGTTGAACTAAAGGATCGTTTGGTTAGCATACCTGGTATACATTATCTCAGGATTAAAATTAATGTCGGGATAATTTATACCTTGTAGAAGGTGATGTAATTAGTGTCGGGATAACTTATATCTTCTTCTTAGAAATTATGCAATTGTCATTTTTAATACAACATATCAAACAGTGAATAAAAAATAATATCAGAATAATTAATCTCACCATTACTTATACCGACATAAAGCGGTATTCAAGCCAATCGACCCGTAAAGGTATTAGAGAAACGAGATCGTTCGAATATGGGTAAAATTATCCAAATATAAAAATTAAACATATTTTGTGTACAATAATATCGTCAGATGACGAGAATGTTCATTAAACTAAACAAGTCTAAAAAGGGATGAATGGAGAAAAGGTGTAATGCTGTAAAAAGTAAAACAATAATTAGCAGTCCAATGCCACCAACGACTTTCACTCAAAATAAAATAAATAATTATATAAACTAATTGAGTTACAAATAAAAAGTATACATATGAAACAAAATCACGAAAATAAAATGTAACACCAAGGATTTTAAATTTCATACCGACAAAACATAAAAAAGATATTAAATAACATAATTTAGCTTGTTTTCGGTTCTAGCACCATGTATAAAAGTCGTACAAATATAAATTTAAAAAGGACAATATTACTAGTGAACAATATTAAAATTCTTCGATATGTAACCTTGAACGATCATAAAATAATTTTAAAATCTAATTGAGTTTAGAAAATTTCACTCCATTAAAATAGGTAGGGGGAAATCTCTATTAGATTCAGAAAAATACCAAGTCTTTGAGAAAATGGTGCGATAAATTTGAGCGAGGACGTTGAGTCTTTAAAAGAAAGTATATGTAACAATATAAAGACAATAAAATATTTTCAAAATGCAAAGATTTTCTTTAACACCCAATAATACATTTCAAAAGCAATATACGGGAATAATTTATTTGAAAAAGATTGTGTATATATTCAATATAATAAAAAGTAGTCTTACAAAATACTTTATGAATTTATTTAGTCAAAGTCTTTTGTATGACGAATGAAGAGTGTAGTTTGAGTAATAAAAATATAAAAAGTTATATTTGACATTGGCAAAAAATAAAAAAAGGGGATAAATCTTTTGCTTGTTTCACCAGGAAAAGCTGTTTATTGTTAATAATTAAAATTCATTTTGCTTTCATCAGAAATAAGTTTTTTGTACATATTAATCACATTTCAACTATTTCTGAGTTTACTTACAATAAAGGACACTTAAATAATTTTGTGGTTTCAAAAGATTTTATTAAATATTAAAACCCTCTTTAATTAATCAATGTATGTTGCATTATTATTGTTTTTCTGTTTCGTGTAATTCTAGTTTTCGTTTTTTTTTATTCTCTATATATTATATAACATCATTCCTACTATGACCTTTCTTAAAACAGAATTCTAAAAGGTGTGAATATTTTTTCTTAATTATACGTCAACGATATAATTAAGTATATGAATAACAAATAAACATGACAATGAAACCCACTAAAACATAATTTCATTACATTTTATCCTATAATTAAATTATTTCATTAAGTGAAATAAAAACATACGGTGGAACTAGTAAAGCTTGAAATCATGTGCTTAGAAAGGAAAAAAAAAGGTTCTTTTTGAATTATATTTTTAATAGCTCTATAGCACAATAATACCATGAAAAAGAGTGTCTTTAAATAAATAAATATATAAATGAATAAATGTAGTGCACTTATCAAGGCCTCGAAAAGGTAAGCATGGAGGCTTTTTGTGTATCTTTTTCACCTTTTCCCACATTATACTTAAACCATTTTATACTTCTTTCTTTGTTTTATTATTTTTAAAGACAAGGTACATCGAACTATTCTATTTCTAATTTTTTTTTATTTGGTTGTTCTTTTGGAAGCGCTTCCTCTTTTAATAGCCGTTACGTGATGCAAATTCGAGCTAGTCGATGTACTCGGTGTAAAATAAATTTAAAAAATCACCGGTCAGTATTTATCTATCACAGTCAATATTTATCTATCACAATAGTGTGACAACATCCAATAATTATCCATACATTGCATAATTAACAATACATTTATACATTTAAAAAAATAGTATTTGGAGTTAAGTTGGAAAATGGTATTTGAAATTTGAAATTATGTTTGGACATGCATTGTATTTGAAAAAGATGTTGCCGTTTTGTGAGTGAGGAAAAATGTTTTTCCGAAAATTTTGATTTTAAAAAACTCATTTTCGAACAAATACTTACAAATTTTTATGAATAAAAATATTTTGTAAATATTTTTGAAAAAGGAAAGAAAGAAATTCTTAACGGGAAGATTAGGTTAATGGAATTGAGTGAGAGTTTTCCAACTTGTTGGGCATTTCTTCAATTTAAAATACAACTATAAGAAATAATTTTTAAAAAAAAAAGTATAATTGGGAAAGTGATAGATCATAGTCAGCAGATTCTATAACGGATCAAAGAATCAAATGACTTTTATATATTTATTTAAAGGAGTTTATTTAAAGTATCTTACCACATGACAATCACGAGCTGCTTGGCAGACTGCAACCCCACTTTAGATAATGTTTTAAGTAAAATATCACCCTCATCTTATATTGTATCATATAGTTACTTGCAATACGATATTGTTTTTGTTGTTACTTAATTTTTGTTGTATCGTATTATTGAATTCGTCGTTACGTAATGATGAATGTACCATTTTATGTAACGATCGATTTGGTGTGGTTGCGTCGTTGTCTTATCTTTTTCTCTCATCTCACCCTTCACTATTTATTAAATAATTTTATTTTATCATTTACCCTATCTTTTTATATAATATATTTACCCCGTATCATATTTTTTCTTTATAATATTGCAAATTTATTCTTCATATTGCTGATGCATGATTATATCATGAAACAACGACAAACGATATCATTTATCCAAACATTGTATTCATCAAACGATATGGTGCATAGGGATGACAATGGGGCGGTGCGGGTTTAGACATATGCGGGTGCGGGTGCGGGGCGGTCAAATTAAGTTTTGTAAAATTTTGTGTGGGTACGGTGCGGGTGCGGGTTTTAACTTTTTGCAAAATTATAAAATTTCAGCTATCACTAATATTATTACAACGAGAGATATTTACTTTCTCCTATTCATTGATTATTTTAGTCTCAATCTAATTTGTTTTTTAGGAGGAACACATTTCATATCGGACATTTATTTTGTTGAATGTAAATACATATGTTTCTGTTGTTTGCATCTCTGGGAAGAAAATATTACTATTTATATCTTTTTTAGTGTTTTAAAGTCCCACTTTAAATATATAGTTACTTTATTTGAGTCAAGCAGATAATTAGTTGACACATTTTATGTATCTAATCTCATTACTTGTATATCTGAATAATTAGAACTGACTTACCGATGTATCAAATTAAATTCTAATATTATTGATGCATGTAAAATAAAAAATAAGTATATTAAAACAAAAAAAAAAAAAAAATTAAAACTGAAGACCGTTAAAAGTTAACTGACAACATTCGGTAGGATTTGTAGTTATTTGCTAGTTATGGTTATTTAAAATTGGACTGCCTGGTTTGGACTTGAATTCCAATGAGAACTTTAGATTGACAATGCATATATGAATATAATTTAAAATAAAATTAAATAAGATTAAAAATGACAAATTGAAAAAAATAATAAAGGAAAATTTTTTCGGGGCGGGGCGGGTGGACGCGGGTGTTGATGCGGGTAAAATGCTATGCGGAGCGGGGCTGGGCGGTTTGAAATTTTGTGGGTTAAGGTCAAACCCGCCCCGCACCATTGGCATTCCTAATGGTGCACTACAATATAATGCAATACGATACATTATGAAACGATATGTAACAACCATCCAAACAAGTTGTTATCGAATCAATAAATATATTACATGGGTTTGCACTAATATTTTTCTCACTTAACTTTATCAAGAGCCCGTTTGGACATTAAAAAATCAGTTTTTTCGATTTTTTTTTTAGATCAGCGTTTGGTCATAAAATTTTAATTTTCATTTGAAGATGAATTTTACAAAATTTCTAAATTTTGAAAAACTCCAAAAAGTTTTTTCAAAATTTTCGCTCAGATTACTCACAAAAATTCACAAAATAATCCAAAATTATATTCATGTCCAAACAGAACTCTAGTTTTCAAATATCAATTTCACTTGAAAAAAAAAACTCATTACTTTTTTGAAATATTACGATTCTTATGTCTAAACGCCTACTAAGTTTATATTGATTTAGCATAAACAATTGGACAAATAAAATTATAAGGTTCCATATGAACAAATATTAATTTTCTTATTTTAGTATACTTCTTTACTAAATCAGCAATTTGTCTTCATATTATCTTTATAAATGTATTTATCTTGTACATATGCCCATAAAGTTAGATACTTAGAAAGCATCCTATGCCTACTATGGTGCTACTTGAACAGCATACTCCTTTATAATTTATAATTTAAGAAGATGATTTTTTTAAATCTCTTATATGTAAAAGATAAATTTCTTATGTGTAAAATAAAATCTCTCACGTGTAAAAGAAGAGGTAGTGTTATAAAACTAAAAATAAGTTTATAAAGAGCCACAAACCCTTTTGTTTTTAAATTTTTCATTCAATGTGCGATATCCGCTTCGGGATCCGTTTAAATCCGAATTTGCGTAAGAAAGTCCCACGTTAGGGGTAAAACGCTTCCTAACAAAACTCACTTAATATCTAATGCTCGAACGCGAGACCTCTGGTCAAGAATGAAGAAAATTCTGTCTCTAATTAGCATGAAAGTTCACTGAAAATTTTGGAAGCATTTTGTAATATGATTATCCACTCTCTTTTTATTTATGAAACATCCGCCTATTTAGTCGCTATTAATATTAGTAATATATGTAATATTTCGTTATAAGCAAAAAAAAGAATGGTTTATTTTTATATGATATATATCAGTGCTTGAAATAAATATTCAAAATAAAGTAGTACTACTAATATTTATTTTATATGTTCAAAATTATGCATTTGTTTTTTACTGACAAGGAGTCAGAAAAGTTCAATATGAACAAGTTCAGAAACTGAGCTGTTAATTTGGAATATACCAAGGACAATAATTAAATCGTTTGGTTACATTATCAATGAGATATTTTACTCACAACTTATCCATTCCCATAAAATCTCAAATTCCCAAATCCCAACCAAACAATTTCACCTATCAGTCTTTTTCTCTATTTTTTTTTTCTTTAAATAAAAATCATTTTCTTTTAGTTTTCAAGAATTACAAGATAATACACATGACTTCACACCCTAACAAAAATTGGTCCATATTTTAAAGTTTTATTCAACCTTGCCCATATTGTACATATTTTGAAAGCACTAACAAATTCAAAAATCTATATTTTTACAATCATTGCTTCTAAAAGCTATGGAGTTAAATCTGTGTTCTCACAACCATTGCTTGCGCTTCTTCTCACATCTTCTACATATGCTTCAAGGTGTATAAAATCGAATAGTAGAAGTCCACCATTGAAGGCCATTCAAAGTTTTGCTTTTGAAAATAAGATTTTTTGAGTTTGCTAGTTGTTTGGATTTGGTGTTGTTCCAATTGATTGAAAAATATCAAACGGAGTTCAAAATTTCAATTTGAAGTGATTTGGAGTAGATTCGAGCAAGATTTGAGTTAAATTTCGGAAACGACGCAAGGAAGAAGAAGAAGTTAGTTTTTTGTATAATTATGTATAATCTTGCATAATAGTGTATATGAGTGTATAAACACATCTTATACACTATTATACACTTTTATACACCTTTATACAGGCGTTTGTAGACGAACTTCTTTCACGATTTTCAGTTGCAATTCTTGTTCAAAACCAGTCCAAATCTCCATTAAATGACTTTAAATTTTATATACAGCCTCCTTATACTATTTCTAATAAGTCTAAATAACACCCACTCCAAATTTCTCACAAAATCAAATTCGGAATTTGAATCCACATATTTAAGCTTGTTAAAAATCTTATTTTCACCACCCAAATGGATTTGATTTGTTGAACTAATATTCGAGTCACAGTTACTGATTCGAAAATTAACTTAAAAGCTTGAGCAATCTTTTTAAAAATTAAATAGTAATTCCGAGAACCTTTGGAGTTGGATGTTGAATCTTAGCCTATTATTTTTGGGCTAGTTAGTTGTAAATTAAAATGTGGGCTATAAAATTGAAAAGTATGGAGCCCAGTTGTTCTTATATGAAAATTTTCCTTTCTCTTTTGTACTTTAATATTTGATTGAAAAAGCTGATAAAGCCCCATTTCTCGAAATATGACAAAGCCTTGTGTAGACATGTAATTTTTTACCCTCCCCGAGATTTTAAGCGTTTAACAATTTAGTTTAGGTCTAATATCGCTATTTTAACTTGTTTGGACTCTTTTACTTTATTTTATCACAAAAATTACAAAAAATACAAAATAATTTCATTTTTCTCTGTTTAATTAAGTTATTAGGTACTTTTAGAAAAATATTATTTTTAACGCATTTTTATTTTTAGTATAATCTTTGAAAATATCAATATATATAAAACTTCATGTCATAAGGTAGTTTGTTTTAATTAATTAGGAATAATTTTACCATTTTATAGTTATTATTTTAGGAATTAATATTTTTAGTTTAGTAGAGTTAAAGGGCCACTTTTAAAGGTAAATTTGACCAAAATTTGACCCAATTAGGACCAAGCCCATGATTCCTAAGCCCATATCCCCTTAACCTAGAAGACCTCTAATATCTAAAAACCCTAGGACTCTTCTTCTTCCTGGATAACAAAAAGACACCCTAACCCTAAGACATAGATAATACAAAACCCCAAAAAAATACCTCCTCATTGTCGCCCCATCTCCAACCCTAAACACCACAAAACACCACAGCCGCCGCCGCCTCCACACAGCCCAACCCTTGCCGCCATCCCCGTCACCAGAGCTCGCCTAACCAGCAGCCACCCAACCTCACCAACAACTCCAGCCGCCAGGTCCCCCCTCTACCAACGACCTCAGGCCGTCGCCGACCATCTCCCCTATCTCAAGCCGGTTCCACCTCTTTTCTTCTTCTTATTCTCCCATCACCTAGCCGCCACCCCGCCGCCCAGTCCAATCTCTGAATCTTCACAGCCGCCGGACCAACTGCACCAAAACTCCTCACTGCCGCCAGCCGCACCTCCAAGCAACGAACCAGACCTCCTTCTTCACCTCCGTCGCCGCCATTTAGATCCCCTCCGCTGCCAGCCGTTTCTGTCGCTGTTTCCCACCAGCCAGCAGCCCACCAACGTTGCCGGCATTACCTAAAACAAATATGTGAAAGCTTAAGAGGACAGAGAATGAACATCAAAGAATTGAAATCACATTTGTTCACTGATTTCACGTGCTTACAACCAAATTAAATTCATTCATCTTTTTATCATTGTGGCAATCTCTCTTAAAGACAGTGTGTTATTGACGGAAGTTAACCATTCAACTCACTATGCAAAGTTTCATTTTCGTCCATAGCAATTCTTCGAGACTCTGAATTTTAGTTCTCGCATTCTTATCTATCGCTAATCTGACGGCACAATGTCGTTTGCTTTTGTTCTTTGCTGCGTTTTTCTCTATTTTTGACTCTTCCATGCCAGTGCCGGTGATGCCGATCCGATTTACAGGTGACCAGTTCGAGGTCCGGGTTTAGCTCCTATCATTTTATTTCCGATCGCAGTCCATTTTCTGGTCAGTTGGCTAGCATTGGAGATATTGCATTCATTGAGGTTCATTTCTTAACTTTGTTTTTAATTAATCTCTAATATTTTTCCTTATGTGTTTTGATATAGAATGAAATTCCGTTTGATTTTAATTTACCCAATTGTGTGCATTTGATGTTTTATCTAGCATTAGTATGATAATGTCTGGTTTCTTAAACAAACAAAGGAGTTTAGTGGATTAACAACGAATTGATTTGGGGCCAGGGTTTGAATATTATAAGACAACCAAAAGAAATTGGTCTGGAAATGAGTCTGTTACTTTGTTTTATTTACTTTATTTTTATTACATTATTCGCTAGAAGCATGCTTAGGCCGATCGCACCTGGGTAGACAAATCTTTAGGATGTTCATGTTTTAATTTTTGTTGAGGCGAGAGGTTGTCCCTTTAGTCGATTATATTATTCGGGGAATACCCCGAAGATTTTGTATATATTTTAATACGGGGTATGCCCCGAAGTGAATGTAAATGAAGGCCAAGGACGGAATGATTTGAGGAAGCATATAATAATATTTTATTTTTACTTTTATTTTTGTTTTATTAGGTGGGGACGACCACGGGCCTCTTGTGTGTTTATTTCTCTTTTCTGTATTTATTTTTACCTCAATTTGAATATTTTAAAAGCCAACTAGATCGAGTACGCAACCGTGACTTTCACGGGACTCGGGGAATGCCTAACACTTTCTCCCCGAGTCAAATGAACCCCCTTACCTTGAATCTCTGGCACAAACTGATTTAAGAGTCAAATGTGTTTTTGAAAGGAAATTGTTATTTTAGAAAGAAAAAAAAACGGTAACCTGACACACTGAAATCAAATGTCAGGTGGCGACTCTGAAAATCCTTTAAAAACACAATATTTTGTCACTTTCAAAATTGAAAGACCCTTTCAAACTTCACAAAATTTTAAGAGGGTTTAGTAAAGTTTGAAAAAAGGGGTGTGAAATCTCTGGAGACTCTGTTGGGGACTTGCAGGTTCGAGCTAGTACTTGATCTTATTGGCTTTTAGGATATTCTGTTGAGGTTTTTCTGTGTTTTATTTACTTTGTTTGATTTTTATTTTCGTTTATGTTATTCTAGTGTTTGCTAGTTGTTTATGTGTTTATTGATTTTCTTTATGTGTTATTGCTTTATAACTGTCATCATATGCATAACCCTGAGTCAATTCTTTCTGCAACAAGTCTCGGAGTACGCGTCGTGTACACGAACTCTTTGTTGAGTCACTCTTATTTTAGGAGGGGTAGCCGTCAGACGTATGGAGTGGGTGGAAAGCATGAGCAGCCACCATCGACCATACGCTCCCCCGAATTGCCATGTTAGTGAACTCCAAACCTATGTCAGCCTCTAGATCATTTTTATTTGCATCATGTCATTTAGACCTAGTAGGACTCAGTCTCAGGTATCGTGTTCCTTTGTAGGAGACCTGTCCAAATTGTGTCAAATGGGCCCGTTGGCCCAAAATGACATTCAACCATCCTATGTAGTAGTTGCATCTTTGAGGGTAGAAATGTCATTTGGCGGACTGATGTTTGGGAAAGAAAGGTGAAAAATGAAGCAAGTAAGGCTTAGTTATACTTTTCTTTCACAACGTTTTCAAGAAAAAGACAAAAAAAAAATGAAAATAAAAAATTCAAAAAGATTTTGCACTTTTCCATCATTTTTCAAAAAAATATCAAAAAACAAAAAGAGAAAAAGAAAATCCAAAAAGATTTTGCACTTTTCCATCATTTTTCAAAAAAATATCAAAAAACAAAAAGAGAAAAAGAAAATCCAAAAAGATTTTACATGTTTCTTCAATTTTTTTCAAAAATAAAAGGACAAAAAAGATATGTTTTCTCCAAAATCATTGTTTTTTTTTAATTTTAGTTTCTCTCCCGTATCCAATCTTCCCGAACAACGCAAACCTGATTCTCGTCTTTCGGGGTGGGATACGTAGGCAGACCATATAGGGTCCGGTCTTCCTCTTCCTCTTCTTCCTAGTGAGTCTTAATTCCTTGGCTTCGCGGGGTCTTAGCCAAATCTTGTATGTTTAGCTGCATTTGGCCACGTATGCCGTTTTTGAAAAATAGGGCTATTTTCTCTAAGTGTCTTATTAACATATGTTTTAGAGCGCTAAGTCTACAACAAGGTGTCCTCTCAGCTTTAAGGTACATTTTATTGAATTTGCATGTTTAGCCACTTTTGGCCAAATCGGCCATTCTTGTAAAATGCGGTCATTTTCGCAAAGTGGTTCATTGACCCATGTCTTAGAATCCTTAGTTCGCAATTAAGTGTCCCACTACCTTACGGCCCTTCCTTTTGAGTTTTCATCTTTAGCCATTTCTGGCCATATCGACTATTTTTGCAAAGTATTTTCTAGGACCATGATTGGTGGGAGTTTAAAGTCATATAAGCCTTAGTGAGGTATTTTCATGCCTTTGAGGTCACCTTTGTTGAGTTTGCACATATAGCCGCCCTTGGCCACGTAAGCCATTTTGCAAAAATAGCCCAATCATGTCTTGCATATGTTCAATAGGAGGTGTTGTGGTGTCGCATAGTGTTTCGAGTCCCTAACTCTATTTGGTATTATTTGTCTCATTAAGGTATGAATCATTTTACCGTAGCGTGACAGACGACCCAGGACCAGTCCAGCCAGGACCGTGCCTTTAGGAGCTATTTGAGGAGACTTTTTTATATTTTTAGTATGTTTTGTCTTTTAGTTTATAGGTCTTGTCCAGTAGTATTAATTTTTTTTATGTGGTGTCACAGTTTGTCGTAGTATAGGCGAGTTTTTCAAGTTTCTCATTATCATTTCATATTTTGTTTTGAAAAACCAAAAATATTTATAAATAAAAAATCCAAAAAGATTCTTTTTTTTTTTAGTTTATTTTTATCCATCACTTCTCCAAAACTACGCTTGATCTGATTCATGTGGAACATGATACGTAGGAAACTTACATAGGGTTCGATCAAATCATGTAAAAAAAAGAAAAAAAGAAAAAGAAAAAAAGAAAAAGAAAAAAAGAGATGAAGATGTGGAGTGTGAAAAATGAGAAGAAATTGTAGGATGCGGGAAAGAGCGATAATCAGAAAAAAAAAAAGAGGAAGGAAAATGAACAAGCCAAGAAGTGCCAGAAAGAAAGTAAAGAGAAGATTGAAATGAACAAAATCGGGATGATGCAAAATGACCTCGTGACCCTCGAAGTTATTCTAGAACTGTTAATTGTTGCTAGGTGCATTGCACGCAATGTGATATTTCTATATGATAAATGCCCTAACGCTAACATGTTGGCTTTGTTCTATTCCTCTTTGGTATAGTTACCATAACAGAAGGTGGTTAGTTTGTGGCATTCTAGTGGGTCATCTGTACAACACAAGGCCAAAGATCAAGGTAGCCATGGCTAGTAAAGACTTAGACACAGGTGTTGTTGGTCCGCCGAAGGAAATTATTGAATCAGAATCGGAACTGAAAGAGGAGCTCCGAAGGTTAAAACATCAGATGGCGGAAATGTATCAGGCCTAGGTTAAAGGACACCATCCACCTTCATTCCCCAGCAGCTATGCAGAAAACCCTGCTTACATTCCACCACTGTCCCAAGCCCATATGCCCAATACCGTTGACCTTTACCCACAACACGCACCAGGCTTCACCCCTTACCACTCTTACCCGGGCACTTCGTCCCAGGTTTTTCATGCCCCACCAACCAAAACAACTTCATACCCTGCTCCAACATTTGCTCCTATTTTTGTACCCCCTCCACAAGCTACCCTCCACCAATCTTATAGTGAGCCCGCATTCCTAGCTCCGGATACCCAATACTATGCCCCGGAACCCACCTTCAAAGTCCCAGATCCTTACTCCTACACTCCTCACTTTGAGCCTCATGTTGAAACTGAGAAACCACCCAAAAATGTGGAGCAAGAGGATATGTTTAGGAAAGTAAAGAGTTTGGAGCAATCATTGAGAAATATGCAAGGGTTAGGAAGCTAGGTGAGTGTGGCTTATAAGGATTTGTGTTTGTTCACTGATGTCTAACTGCCTGTCGGGTTCAAGATGCCCAAGTTTGACTTGTATGACAGACATGGGGATTCTGTAGCCCATATGAGAGGTTATTGCAGTAAGATGAGAGGCGCCGGGGGGAAAGACGAATTATTGATGGCGTACTTCAGTTAGAGTTTGAGTGGGACAGCTTTAGAATGGTACACCCGCCAAGACACCAACAAGTGGTACACATGGGACAATATGGCTCAGGATTTTGCCAGGCACTTTCAGTACAATATACACATTGTCCCGGATCACCTATCTTTGACCAAGGTGGAAAAGAGGCCTAATGAAAGCTTTAGGGAATATGGGCTCAGATGGAGAGAGCAAGTTGCCCGAGTCAATCCACCGATGGAAGAAGCGGAGATGGTTCAGTACTTTCTTCAAGCTCAAGAGCCTATTTACTTTGGGCATTTGATCTCGGTTGTGGGTAAGCCTTTTATTGATGTGGTGAAAATGGGAGAAATGGTAGAATATGGGCTGAAGTCAAGAAAGATCATGAGCTATTCTGCCTTAAAATCCACAACACATGCAATTCAGAACGACACGGGAAGCTTGCTGGGTCAAAAGGAACAGGATGGTGTTGCTATGGTTGTCTCAGGATCACGACATAGCGCAACGGGTCCGCCTCACCAATATACTCAGCCTCAACCCCAAACCTATCCCCAAGATCCACATAATCCACCTTAGTATTATCCTCCAAACAACGTCCGGCCATCTGTCCAACCATTGGGTCACTCCTTATGGCGAGTGAAAGCATCGCATAATGCACTCCAACCTTCACAATATTCCCGAGCACCCAATAACCCTAGAAAATAGGGGCATAAAGGGGAGCAAAGGAAAAGAAATAGTTTCACGCCAATCGGGGAGTCCCACACAAGCTTGTTTGAAAAATTGAAACATTCTGGCCTGATTGAGCCGCTCCTCGGGTATACTTCGGACCCATATGCAAAAGGTTTTGATCCTACTATAGGGTGAATGTACCACTCTAATGTCCAAGGGCATAGCATTGAAGATTTTCGTGCTTTGAAAAGGAAAATAGAAAGAATGATTCAAGAAGGGATAATTGTCGTCCAAGGAAGTAATACCCCAAGTGTCACACATAATCCACCACAGGTACACGACGACACACGAATTGTTGGGATGGTTTGCAATGACGAAGGGTTTGTCAAAGGAGTCAATGAGCCACCTGGTGAAGACAATGTTATTGAAGTTGGTGAAGGTCCCAGTAATTTTGAAGCGCAACTCAGTGGCTAAGATGTTGCGCTTGGTGATTGGAAAGACACTCCTTTCTTGGATAGCCAGGGAGGAGTTTTGGTGGTTTATTTTGTTGTCATTTATGTTGTCCGGGTTATTTCAGGGTTGTAATCAGGATATTGTCTTGTGAATCAAACCCTTCTTCTTTTTATTTTTCCTAGTTCATGTAGTCATAGTAAATCGTCTAGTGTTATCTAGGATTGTTCCACGGTTGTAACCCATGTCTATTTTTCTTGTTTTGTTCAAACTTTTTGCACCATCTGTCTAATGCAATCTTCTGTTTTTCGGTAGTTCTAGTAAGTTTTTATTTAGGCCACTTTTCCTTTTATAGTTCTTTTCACGCTACCTCTAGTGACATGACATGCAGACATTATTTTCCGCCTGGTTTTGAAAGTTAGGTTAATCATGAAGCAATGGCACAATTTTGAATATGATAAAAGGATGCATTCGAGGAAATAAGTAAAGATTTACGCATTCTGAGATAACCTGAAGATCGAATTGAGTGAAACTAAGGTAGTTAATCTGGGAAATCAAGAGGTTGATAAGAGAATATAACAAGAAAATGTCTCTCAAGCAGTTTGAGGTAGATCGGTTAGTGTTGAAATTCATTCTTACACATCGAGATAAGATTGAGTCAAATCTGCTTCGAACTGGTGAGGGTCATTCATTGGGACAAAGGTATTGCCCATTGGCACTTTCTGTTTGTGTTGATGCCATCAATAAATACATTGTAAGATTTTCTTGCTTATCTTCAATTGCATGTTTGTACTTGGCATTTTTAAAGTTTGTCATGACGAAGGCATTTTATTCTGCTACCCAAACACTTTTATCTTTTGCTACCCATTTTGAGACCTAATTTATTTTGTTTCATACCCCTCATTTGGAATCAGAAGTAGAGTTAGAAACTGGAAAAGAAAGAGATAAAGAGAAAAAGAAGAAAAAGAAAGGCAAAGAAAAAAAAAAGAGAAAAAGAAAGAAAGATGAAAAAAAAGCCAGGTCATATATTGGAACTACGTTCAACCTGATTCCTTTTAAGGATACGTAGGCATCCTCACTCTGAAGTTCGGTCCCATCAAAACAAAAATACAAAAAAAATAAAAAATCCCAGACTCCAAGAAACTGGGGCAGAAGTTTTAATTTTGGCCAAAAGATCTGATTCCAAAAGTTGTAAATTTGAACCCTTTAATCTTAAATTATTTTGAGCATGCATGCCACCATTTCTTGCCAACCCCTATCCAAAAGCCTATATTACGCTCCAAAGAAAGACCTTCCGACCAATCTTTGAGGATGCCAAAGCAAGTGGTGGTGAAAGTATGATTTTCTTGAATCATGAGTAATACCTTGTTCTCAGCACAAAGAGATAAAATGATAAAATGAGAGAGTCTTATTGGTGAAAACCCTTAGGGACACCATAAGGCGACGGTACGTTGAGAAAAAGAGCAAAATGAGATAGGCTTGATGGTGAAAACCCTTAGGGCACTACAAGTCGAATAAGGATCGTGAATCAGATAGGATGATCAGAGCATTGAAGCTCAGTTTCACGGCATATAGGTATAAGCAGAGTGGAACATTAGACTTGCTTGATAGATTAGGCTGCTCAATACAAAAATGCATGTCATAGTCATTAGAGCTAGTGTCCACATGTGATAAGTTTTTACTTTGTAATTTTCTTGTTTGATATCACATCTCTTTCCATTGTCCCTTACTTTGTTCCTCTTGCTTTGTTCAATTCCTCTTTTTGAGTCCATTTGGTCAGAACAAGTTAGCAATGACTTCAAAATATGCTACCAGCTTTTTAATTACACAAAGCGGAGTCTGGCAAGCACATCGAATTGGCATAAGACACAAAAGAATTATGTGTGCACTGAGTTGTTGAAATAGATGTTCTTTTGGGATTGATGTAAAATGCAAAGATTTGGTGAATGTTAGAACGCGAGTGCAATGCATCGGGTATAAGGTATTGGACTTGAACGAATAAGAAATATTTCTTGTGATAAGGGTTGCCCGGAAAAGCGGTCGGCTGATAACAAGTACTGTCTTCCAAGTTGAAGTCCAAGTTGACCGTGACAAGTGCAAGAGAAATCTCTCTCGTAATCAAGGCCACAAACTAACCACCACATTTTAAACTCACATGTTTTCTTTGTTTGAAACAGGAACAAAGCAGTGCAAGAAAGTTGGTTCATAAACAAAAAAGAAGAAAAGAAAGAAAAAGAAAAAAAAGAAGAGTAGGCAAAGGGAAGTTTCTCAAATCTTTGCCTTTATCTGTCGTGCTAGTGTGCATAAAAGTTGTCGTTTCTCTTCACATTTTTCCTCCTAGGATAAAAGTCCTAGTCCGATGGATTTTCCTTCCAATCGAAATCTTAGTATGATGAATCTTTCTCCTAAGATAGAAAACCTAGTCTGATGAATTTTCTCCTAGGATCGAAATCTTAGTCCGATGAATCTTTCTCCTAAGATAGAAGACCTAGTCTGATGAACTTTCTCCTAGGATCAAAATCTTAGTCTGATGAATTTTCTCCTAGGATCGAAATCTTAGTCCGATGAATCTTTCTCCTAAGATAGAAGACCTAGTCTGATGAACTTTCTCCTAGGATCAAAATCTTAGTCTGATGAATTTTCTCCTAGGATCGAAATCTTAGTCCGATGAATCTTTCTCCTAAGATAGAAGACCTAGTCTGATGAACTTTCTCCTAGGATCAAATCTAGTATGATGAATCTTTCTCCTAAGATAACAATGAAGACCTAGTCTGATAAACTTTCTCCTAGGATCAAAATCTTAGTCTGATAAATCTTTCTCCTAAGACACCAAAAAAAAAGAGAAGAAAAAAAAACCTAGTCTGATGAACTTTCTCATAGGATATATGTATTAGTCTGATGAACTTTTCTCCTAAGATAAGAAAATCTAGTCTGATGAATTTTCTCCTAGGATAATACCTGAAACAAAAAAAGAAGTCTGGAATTAAAACCAGTCGATTCTTTAGTTTTACTCTCATCATTGCATCAATAGCATAGGTTATTTACAATTTTGCTAACAACTCACAAATCTTCCTAGTGCAAACTGGGGCAGAAATTTTTGTTTGTTTTGTTATTTTGATTTCAGGCACCCACCTGGAGAACGAGGAAAATCATTTCAGAATTCAATTCAGGTTAGAAGTAGCAGAAGCTCGCGACAAGAATGCGAGTCGATAATAGATGACCAACAAAAGTAGTCTTAATTCAGAAAAAAAGAAAAAAAAGAAGAAGTATCCAAAATACAGTAAGCGGAGGCAAGATATGGATTGCTCAAGAAATAACTGAGTCACAAGCTTTGCATGTCCCGTCGTGCTCCGAAGAAGCCGTGGAAGAATGAATCATCACCTGCAGCTAGCAAGCGTCAAGGTTCAAATCTAAAGTCTGTATGAAGACCATTCAAGACTGAAGATCAAGCTTCAGAAGACTTATAGATAAGAATCTTGTAACTCGTAGCTGACATGCTTAGTTAGTCTTTTTCATTTTTTTAATCTTGATGTAATAACAGGATCGCGTACCGGAACCTCGACGGATGACACCTCCATCGGCTCTCCACCTTGGTATACTCCATCACTGTTCCTACTTCTGAACTACACGTGACCTGATTCCTTTATAGCCAAGGATATGTAGGCAGCTCAGATACCAGGGCTCGGTCATATTCTCCTTTCTTTTAGTTTTTGGTCTCTCTAAATAAGGGTCGCGTCAAAAAATCTATCTCCTCGTTCTTTGTCTAAAAACTCTTTGTGTTTCAAGTCAAAGAGGGGCAGCTGTAGACATGTAATTTTTGACCCTCCCCGAGATTTTAAGCGTTTAACAATTTAGTTTAGGTCTAATATCGCTATTTTAACTTGTTTTGACTCTTTTACTTTATTTTATCACAAAAGTTGGAAAAAATACATAATAGTTTCATTTTTCTCTATTTAATTAAGTTATTAGGTATTTTTAGAAAAATATTATTTTTAACCCATTTTTATTTTTAGTATAATCTTTGAAACTTTCAATATATATAACTTCATGTCATAAGGTGGTTTATTTTAATTAATTAGGAATGATTTTACAATTTTATAGTTATTATTTTAGGAATTAATATTTTTAGTTTAGTAGAGTTAAAGAGTCATTTTTAAAGGTAAATTTAACAAAATTTTGACTCAATTAGGACCAAGCCCATGATTCCTAAGCCCATAACCCGTTAACCTAGAAGACCTCTAATATCTAAAAACCCTAGGACTCTTCTTCTTCCTGGATAACAAAAAGACACCCTAACCCTAATACATAGATAACACAAAACCCAAAAAAAAAACACCTCCTCACTGCCATCTCCAACCCTAAACCCCACTAAATACCACAACCCCCGCCACCTCCACACAACCCATCCCTTTATGCCATCCCCGCCACTAGAGCTCGCCTAACCAGCAGCCACCCAACCTCACCAACAACTCCAGCCGCCAAGCCCCTCTCTACCAACGACCTCAGGCCGCCACCGGCCTTCTCCTCTATCTCAAGCCGTTTCCACCTCTTTTCTTATTTTTATTCTCCCATCACCTAGCCTCCACCCCGCCGCGCAGTCCAATATATTAATCTTCACAGCCGCCGGACCAACTGCACCAAAATTCCTCACTGTCGCCGCCGTGCCAATCCCCAAGAACCAGCCGCCAACCGCACCTCCAAGCAACGAACCAGACCTCCTTTTTCACCTCCGTCGCCGCCATTTAGATCCCCTCCGCTGCCAGCCGTTTCTGTCACCGTTTCTCATCAGCCAGCAGCCCACCAATGTTGCCGGCGTTACCTAAAAAAAAACGTGAAAGCTTAAGAGGACAGAGAATGAACATCAAAGAATTGTGATCACATTTGTTCACTGATTTCACGTGCTTACAACCAAATTAAATCCATTCATCTTTTTATAATTGTGGAAATCTCTCTTAAAGACAGTGTGTTATTGACGAAAGTTAACCATTCAACTCACTATGCAAAGTTTCATTTTCGTCCATAGAAATTCTTCGAGACTCTGAATATTAGTTCTCGCTTTCTTATCTATCGCAAATCTGACGGCACAGTGTCGTTTGCTTCTGTTCTTTGCTACGTTTTTCTCTATTTTTGGACTCTTCCATGCTAGTGCCTGTGATGCCGATCCGATTTATAGTTGACCAGTTCGAGGTCCGGGTTTAGCTCCTATCATTTTATTTCCGATCGCAGTCCATTTTCTGGTCAGTTGGCTAGCATTGGAGATCTCGCATTCATTGAAGTCCATTTCTTAACTTTGTTTTTAATTAATCTCTAATGTTCTTCCTTATGTGTTATGATATAGAATGAAGTTTGATTTTAATTTACCCAATTGTGTGCATTTGATGTTTTATCTAGCATTAGTATGATAATGTATGGTTTCTTAAACAAACAAAAGAGTTTAGTGGATTAACAACGAATTGATTTGGGGCCGGGGTTTGAATATTATAAGACAACCAAAAGAAATTGGGCTGTAAATGAGTGTGTTACTTTATTTTATTTACTATTTGTATTACATTATTTGCTAGAAGCATGCTTAGGCCGATCGCACCTGGGTAGGCAAACTTTTAGAACGTTCGTGTTTTAATTTCTGTTGAGGCGAGAGGTTGTCCCTTTAGTCAATTATATTTTTCGGGGAATGTCCCGAAGACTTTGTATATATTTTAATCCGGGGTATGTCCCGAAGTGAATGTAAATGAAGGCCAAGGACAGAACGATTTGAGGAAGCATAGAATAGTATTTTTATTTTTACTTTTATTTTTGTTTTATTAGGTGCGGACGACCTCGAGCCTCTTATGTGTTTATTTTTACCTCAATTTGAATATTTTAAAAGCCAACTAGATCGAGTACGCAACTGTGACTTTCACGGGACTCGGGGAATGCGTAACACCTTCTCCCCGAGTCAAATGAACCCCCTTACCT
Source organism: Nicotiana undulata (assembly GCA_005239495.1). NCBI lineage: Eukaryota > Viridiplantae > Streptophyta > Magnoliopsida > Solanales > Solanaceae > Nicotiana > Nicotiana undulata. Next base: position 71,097 of record ML259897.1, on the reverse strand, counting down.
TGAATCTCTGGCGCAAACTGGTTTAATAGTCAAATGTGTTTTTAAGGAAATTGTTAAAAAGAAAAAAAAATGGTGACCTGACACACCAAAATCAAATGTCAGGTGACGACTCTGAAAATCCTTTTAAAACACAATCTTTTGTCACTTTCAAAATTGAAAACCCTTTCAAACTTCACAAAATCTTATTTTTATTTATTTTAAGAGGGTTTAGTAAAGTTTGAAAAAAGGGGTGTGACACCTTGAGCATATTTACATGTGAAGATGTGAGTAAATTCCTTGGATGGTCACTCAACTCATGGAGATATTCTACTAATTTTTTTTAATGATTATAATGTCACTTAATTATTATATTTTGACACAAAAAATAAATACCTTATATTTGATATATCCATATTTAAATCTCATTTTCTTATAATAAAAATCCACTTTTGTAAATGCCTATTTTTTGTTTATCACATTGCTTATATTTAATTTTTTTTATTTGTTAGTCAAGTGTGATAATAGAATTAAGAAAATTGAGCCAAATTGTTTTGTTTCATTAAATTTAGGCCGAAATTTGGCCCTGATTGGCAGTTCAAGCGCCTGACCTTCCCAACTCTCAGGCCTCAACTAGACGCCCCCAAAATGGCGTTGTTTTGGCGAGTGATCGACAAATCACATCTTGGCCATCCAATCTATCTTAATCCAATGACTCTCATCATTCGCCACACTAAGTATTTAAAGCCTAGGTTAGCCAAAATTTTCCCCCATAATTCATTTCTTCTTCCTCTCTTCACTCCCTCTTGTCTCTCTGCCCTTCGCCGCCAACCGAAAACCGCCCACCGGCGGCCGGCAACCTCCAAACCACCCCAAAATTTTACCACTTCTTCCGTTCAACCTCCTCCCCATGAATCCAAACCCCAAATCCCCATAACCCCTTTCAGTCTCCGTAAATATAAGTCTAATCGAAACCCTAGCCGCCGCTCACCACCCTAAGCTCCAAAATTTTTACACGATCGGCCTTCTTTCACTCTCCTTTTCTCTATTCCACGCCTCAAAACCTTCAAGCCCCTCCAAAACCTGGTCGAATCCTGGCCAGTCGCCTCAGTGCCGGCACTGAGCCTCCGTATAGCATAAACATGACCCCTTAGTCTCTCTTTTTCTTTGACACAATGTTGGACTCAACTCTAGTTCGCCAGAGATTGTGTTTTTCGGCATTTGCCATCGAGAAAAAGAGGCGTGGAGGTTGATTCGCTGTCTATTTGTGTCGCATTACTGATTTAAAGCTCGAGCGCTTAGATAAAATCCAAACCTTTTCCTTTGTTCTTGCTATTTTTCTGCTATTTCCGCCGATGTTCCTGCTCACTTCACTGCTGTTTATTTTTCTGCTATCCAGGTAATCTTTAAGACTCGTAATGTATATCTTCTCAGCAATAGGAACAACTTGAACCTGCTGCACTATTTAAACCTATTTGATGTGATGATAGTTTGACAGCGAAAGAGCTTGGCTGTTATTGTTATGTATCAAACATGTAATAATCTGAAGATTGTCCTTTATAATACTTGAATATCGAGTTGTGAGTTTTTGAGTGTAATATGTAAGTCATTTATGGGGTTTTCAGCATGTTTTCATGTTATTGTATCCGAGTAAAAATGTTAAGTATGCGATGAATGCCTTTAGGGGTATGACACAGAACCTGATTTCATTTTAGTTGCTAAAATTACACTACCAATATATGTTTCTAGGACTGCTGTAGTGATATCCTTGTAAATCTGACCATTTTGCCGTATTTGTAAAAGTGGCTATTTTAGTAAAGTGGGGGTTTATACAATTGTGACTATGTAATTAGTGGTCATGAATGCAAATTGAGTAAAGAGCTAAGATTGTTTATAGTTTGGGCCTTACTGAATCAAATAAAAGCTGACCTATTTACCTTTAAATAACAAAATTGCCCAACTATATAGCTAATTGGGTCAAATGAATCCATTTCATTGGCTAATTTTTAATAATAATTCAGCTAGCCATATATTATAGTCCACTAGCTTTCCATTGTTCAATGAATCATTAAAGTAACTCAATGTCTTGCAATAGCCCAATCTCTCTCTCTCTCTCTCTCTCATGAGTTAACTTAGCCTCTTTTATAATTAATTTAAACGGTAGGCAATTAGTAGGCGTGCTTTAACTTTGCGGAATCGCTTGCGTACCGTGGTGTTGAACATTCAATAAATTAATTCCACAATGTTATACCATAACCATTAGTTTTTAGTTAATTCTTTGCTAAAATCGCAGATTCGCTTGCGTAGCGCGGTAGTTGATTTTTAATAATTTTCAAAAATTATTTTTCTCTAATATAATAATTTCTCAAAAGTACTACAAATAATTGATTGTCATGATTTCGGATTCCTTTGCGAGGCGTAATTATGATAAGTTAATTAATTTTGTTATTCGATCACGTATTAGCTTGCGTAGTGTGGTTATGACAATGTAATATTATTTTGTTTAATAATTCTAATAATCAAGAGATAAAAACGAATAGATAAAATATGAAAATAATATACCCTTATCTTGGGAGGACAGAGATACTATTTCTGATAAATCCTTCACTAAAGATAGATACATACACACAAGAATACAAATTTGGAAAATATACGTAGAACTCATAATATCACCTAACTTTTTATTATATGAATCTCAAAGTTTTTTTCTTCCTTATCCTTTCATTTGATTCCTGTTATACTTAAATTGATGTTAGCAACTGATCTGGAATAACATTGTAGTTATAATAGACTAGATAACATTAGGCGCTACAAAAATAAAGGAAGTGTCACACCTCTTTTTTGCCACACAATCGTATTGCATGGTTGAGTTAGAAAAGTCTTTTCAATTAAAGTGGCGTGTTGAAAAGGGATTATTTATTATTTGGGAGTCGCCATTTGAAATTGAGTTTTGGTGTTTCAAGTCACCTTTTATTAAATCCCTTATCAAAAGGAAGATTTGACTCCCAATTTATGGTCTACGAAAATAGAAGACTGAGTAAGAAATTATGTTGACCGAGGAGAAGGTGTTAGACACCCTTCGAGTCCCGTGGTTCTAGCATGGTCGCTTTATTGACTAATGTAAGGCTTAAATCAATTTTTAGTTATTCTTGTATTTTATTGATTATGGCTTATTTATTACCTCTTAATTAATTATTGTATTTGTTTTAATGTGTTTGCCTAGGTGCGGTACGCACACAAGGTATTCTTCTTTGAAGTTGGATGTTAAACAAGGTACGGAATGTACACGTGGTTATAACATAATTATTTTAAATCTAAAGGCATCGAGACGCAGAATGCGCACATGATCCTTTTATTATTTAATCATATCAATCCAAGGTTCGGGTATGAACACATGGGCTAATAGCGTTTTTAAAATATTTAATTATTTTGTCTCTTTTAGATCCGAAATATATATTTGTATATTTATTAAGATTATTTTGCCAAAGTTGTACGAACGCATACCTTGGTTTTAATTTGGGAAATTATAACTATGTCACGCGAACGTGTACAGAATTCGCAACATTTAGTTGATTTAAGAAGTTTGGTCAAAGTCGCGCGAACGCGTACCTTGAATTTATTTGAAAAAATCGTAATCACGTCACGCGAACGTGTACGCAATCACGATAGTAGTTTAAAACCGCGCCTAAAAACATTTTTACGAGTATTCATTTTTAAATCATAGTCGTATCACGCGAACGTGTACACAATTAATAACATTTTATAACCAACAAAGCAATTAATATGGATCTAATTTAATCATTAACCTAAAGTAAATAAAATAAATAAATCAAAATAAGCAGCGAGATAACAGAGGAAGCGCATGGAACATTTAAAAGAAGAAACCTACCTAAAAGCAAATGTAATATGTACTTAAACAGTAGGCGAAAATGGACCTTTTCATTATTGGATTTGTAATCTTTGTGCTGCGTACAAAGAAGCGAACACTAAACAAAATAGCAACACTCAAACGAGCCACTGACAGGGAACTAGTATTTTAAATCGAATAAAATCTTTTAAGAGTAATATAATACTTTAAACATCAAGATTAGGCTTAAAAAAAATATTTACACTAAAATAATATAGAATTTGAGCGTGGTCAAAAATTAGTTGTTCACAAGAAGTATCACGACGGTATTGGACGCGAATGAGCTAAGAACCGCTTCAGCTAAAGAGTAAATTATGGTAGGTTGCCTACATCATATTATTTGGAATACGGTTCTTCCTTAGACTAAGCGTGAAACAATGAGTTAGGGAAATAGAATGTATGCAGTCGTAAACTTAGTCGAAGATGAGAAAGTAACTGCATATAGAAAGCAGTACGAACCTTAATTTGCCGAAATGGGAATCATACATTTACACACATTTGAGACAACTTGTCATTTTAAAATTACTCAATCCGTCCATTAAAAAAATATTTCAAAATAATTGTCACTTTTAGGAATTTACGATCAAATTTGCTACCTACTATACCCTTAATATTAAAGAAGCGATAGTTCTTAGTAATACTATTGAATTCTTAAAAGGCTTTTAATAGTGGTAACTTAGTAAACTATTCCTTGTATTTGTTCTTTTCTTATAAATCGGCATAAAAAGAGTTACAACAACAGTTAAAATGAGACAGAAGGAGTGTTTTCAAAGAAAAGACACAGAATATGTGCTGAGGAATGGGCGGCAAGCAAAGTTTTATTTATATAACAAGGAGGTTGTTACCAAGATTAATTCCCCATATATATAACACTTCCTTGAGACATATTGCCATATCAAGATTTGGTCATTTCTCAAAATATACAACCAAGTTTAATTTAAGCCATGGCCAAAATCACCCTACTTCCTATAATTCACACTTCTCATGATATTTGCACTTTTTTGGAACCATGGAAATGCAACAACTCCTCGCATATTAGGGGCACGCCATAACGCGGTTACATGATTGCAAAATACAAATGAAGCAACTAATTTTCGTGGATCAGGGCACCATTCTTTTCCCATTTCAAGCTCGACGGCAACAAAGGTAATAATTCCTTGAAAACAGGGCGAGGAAACGTTTGATCAATTGTCAACTGATATAGATGAAACAACTACTCGCAAAATAGCGGGCCGATTTTCCTCAACAAATATGTGGCGACCAGTACATTTTGAACTAACTCCTCGCAAACGAGGGGCACGCCATAACGCAGTTACAAGCTTGCCAAATGTAGATGAAGCAACTGCTCACAAGCTTGGAACACATCAAAACGCGATTACAATTACAAGCTTACCAAATATAAATGAAGCAGCTAATTCTGGTGTAACGACCCGGCTAGTCGTTTCATTATAGCCCCGTTTTTCCCATTTTTGCTTCTCTATGTGTTATTCAGCTGTATTGTGTCGTATCGGGTTGGTTGGTTCCGGTCCAGAGTGGTTTCGGAGTGGAATGAGACACTTAGTCTCCTATTTAGAAGTTTAAGTTGGAAAAGTCAACAGAATGTTGACTTATGAGTAAACGATCCCGGATTTAGATTTTTATGGTTCGGTTAGCTCCGTTAGGTGATTTTGGACATAGGAGCGCGTCCGGAATATAATTTTGAGGTCCATGGTAGAGTTAGGCTTGAATTGGCGAAACTGAAAATATGGCGATTTTCGGTCGGCAGTGAAAAATTTGATATCGGGGTCAGAATAAAATTCCAGAAGTTGGAGTAGGTTCGTAGTGTCATTTGTGACGTGTGTGCAAAATTGAGGTTATTCGGACGTGGTTTGGTAAGTTTCGGCGTTGTTTGCGGAAATTGGAAGTTTAGAAGTTCTTAGGCTTGAATCCGAGGTTAATTTAGTATTTTGATGTTGTTTTGAGTGTTCCGAAGGCTTGACTAAGTTTGAATATTGGTATATGACTTGTTGGTATTATTGGTTGAGGTCCAGAGGGCCTCGGGTGTGTTCCATATGGTCAACAAATTGATTTTTGGTGTTTGAAACTGCTGAAATCAGCTGGTGTGAATTCTGCTGGTGTTTCCGCAGCTGCAGAAGGGGAGCCGTAGGTGAGAGGTTGCATGTGTGAAGTGGTGGAGCGCAAATGCGGAAAATGGGAGGCTACGGCTGGAGCACAAGTGCGAAGGATTCGGCCGCACCTGCAGGCCCGCAAGTGTGAGACCTGGGCGCAGATGTAGAGGCTGAGGGTTTAAGTGAATTTCGTAGGTGCGAGGTTTTTTCCTGCAGGTGCGGTCCTGCAGGCGCGGAAAAGAGGCCGTAGGTGCGAAAAGCCTGGGCAGAAAGTATAAATTGCACACTTCGCGAATTTTGGTCCATTCTTCATTATTTTCAGTCGGTTTTGAAGCTTTTGGGAGTGATTTTGAAGAGGGATTCAAGGGGATATCAGTGAGGTAAGATGCTTGAGACCTAATACTCGTGTTTATGGTGATTTTCCGTTGTTTAATCATTTAATTAGTGGAAATTAGGGGTGAAAATGAGGGGTTAGGGCTTGGTATTTTGGAGAGTTGATTTGGGAATTTGAGGGACCAAATGAGGTCGGATTTTGATAAACTTGGTATGGTTAGACTCGTGAGTGAATGGTCTTTCTAGTTTTGTAATTTTTGTCGGATTTCGATACGTGGATCTGGGGGCCGGGTTTGAGCCGATTTCGAGATTTTGGTCTAATTTGATAGTTTTTCTTGTGGAATTCATTCCATTAGCGTATGTTTATGGTACTGTACTGATTATGAATAGATTCAAAGAATTTGGAGGCCGAGTCGAGAGGCAAGAGCATCGCGGGGTAGATATTTGATCGGTTTGAGGTAAGTAACAATTGTAAATCTAGTCCTGAGAGTATGAAACCCCGAATTTCATATCATTTTACTATTTTGAGGTGACGCACATGTTAGGTGACGGGCGTGTGGGCGTGCACCGCTGGGGATTGTGACTTGGCCCGTCTCGTAGCAACTGTAAAAAGTTTCATATTTGGTTGAAACTATATGATACTTATGTGTTTTAGAAAGTATTTCTGTAAATTGGGCTGAATGCCATGTTTAGGCCTTATACCAGTGCTGTTTGGACCCTTAGGGCCTTTTTCTTACTATCCTCTCACCGTTTTTGATACAAAATCTATACTCAGTCATGGTTATACTTATTTACTGCATAACTCAGTCTTTATTACTCTGTTTTGATGCATATAAATGTTGTTTTGGGCTGAGTACCCTGTTTTACTGAGAGCCCGAGAGGCTTGAGAGGTTTATGACTGAGTGAGGTTGATGGCCTTATTTGTGAGGATATTTATGGGATTGGGCTGCACGTCGCAACATGTTTGATATAGACTGAGGGCCTCGTTTGATTTATGCCATGATTTGGCTTGATATAGCGCTTGGGCTGAAGGAGCCCCTCCGGAGTCTGTACACACCTCCAGTGAGCACAAGTGCCTATTGAATGCGAGTGCCGAGTGCCCAGTGCTGAGTGACTAGGAGGCATGAGTGATGGTGAGGTATGCCCGAGGGGCTGTTTACGAGTGATTGTGAGGTATGCCCGAGGGGCTGTATACGTGTGACTGTTATTTTTCCCCGAGGAGCTGTATATGAGTGATGTTTTTGCCCGAGGGGCCGTTTATGATTTAATCATTTTTGTGATCACCTTTGCATCGAGCCTCTATATGAAAACTGTTGAAAAATATCTTTAAATGATTTTTACTGGAACTGGGTTTAAATGAGATGATTTGATCAAACCCTGATTTTAAAAGCATGTTGTATTTTACTGAGATTTCATGGTATGAACTTTATATGCTTTATTGCTCGTCACTACTTCTCAGTCCTTATTTATTGTTGTTACTTGCTGAGTTTGCTTACTCACCTTACTCCCCGAACCTTGTGTACAGATCCAGGTGTATCTGGACCCGGTAGTGGCGGTTGACTATTCCAGCTGTAGATCTTCTCGGAATCGGCAAGGTAGCTGCCTGGCAATCGCGACCCTACTCTTCTCCCTCCTATCTTCCTGTAGTTGTTTTAGTTACTTTCCAGACTGTGTTAGTCTCAGTAATGTTAGTTGTTGCAGTTTTCTCATGACTGGTGACACCTGATGTCAGACTGTTCTTTCTGCATTTTTGTTTGTTTGAATTTCTTTATGAAGTTTTATTATTAAATAACTTGAGATCATATTTGAAATGAAATATCGTGTTGTTTTTGGAAATGATTCGGCTAGCGTAGTACCACGATAGACGCCATCACAACATGGTAGTTTGGGTCGTGACAAGTTGGTATCAGAGTCTAGGTTACATAGGTCTCACGAGTCATGGGCAGGTTTAGTAGAGTCTTGCGGATCAGTGTGGAGACATCCGTACTTATCTTCGAGAGGCTGCAGAACCCTTAGGAAAAAAATCTCACATTCTTGAACTCTTGTCTTGTGAATCTGTTGATTTTGGTAACAAAACATCTATTGTTTCATTCTCTCAAAGATGGTAAGGACCCACACAACCGGACAGGGTGACCAACCACCAGTACCACCAGTCAGGCCCGCGAGAGGTCGAGATCGCAGTCAAGGCCGTGGTAGGGGTAGAGGTACAGCCTGCACATCAGCGGGGACAATACCGGTAGACCCTCTAATTGCTCCAGACCAGGTCCCAACCGCAGATGCTCCAGCAGGACCAACTTAGGAACCCTCTATGCCTATTGTGATTCCTGTCCTTCAGGAGGCCCTAGCTCAAATTTTATCAATATGTACTGGCCTTGCTCAGGCGGTCTCTGTTAATACGGCCACAACTTCTTCTCAGGCCATGGGAGTCACTCAAACTCCCGCCGCCCGCACACCGGAGCAGGTTGTTCAGGGACTTCAGACACCGGGGGAACCACCAGCCCAACCGGTTGCAGCTGCTCAGGACTATGTAGTTCCTGTTATGCCTGAGGATGAGCAACGCATATTGGAGAGGTTTGGGAGACTCCAGCCTCCATCTTTCAGTGGTGCTGAGGGTGAGGATGCACAAGGTTTATTGGATAAGTGCTAGAGGATGCTTCAGACAACAGGTATTATGGAGATCAGTGGGGTCTCTTTCACTACTTTCCAATTCTCTAGGGCTGCATTTAGTTGGTAGAAGGCTTACGAGAGGCGTAGGCCGGTTGGCGCAACACCCCTTACTTGGCAACAGTGCTCCGTTCTCTTTCTGTAGAAGTTTGTACCTCAGTCCCGCAGAGAGGAGCTGCGCAGACAGTTTGAGCAACTTCATCAAGGTGATATGTCTGTTACTCAGTATGAGATGCGGTTCTCCGAGTTGGCTTGTCATGCGGTCTGGTTGGTTCCCACTGACCGAGAGAGGATCAGGAGGTTTATAGATGGCCTCAGTTTTCATCTTCGATTTCTTATGACCAGGGAGAGAGTGTCTGGTGCTACTTTTGATGAGATTGTCGACATTGCTCGACAGATTGAGATGGTTCGTGGTCAGGAGAGGAGTGAGAGGGAGGCTAAGAGGCCTCGTGGATAGAGATGTGTCGTAGAATTTCGGCACATTTGATACCAATTACTTAGATTTTAGCTCGTTTTAATGCAATTGTTCGTTAATTCTTATGAAGTTTTGATGTTTTGCAGTACATGTGGCTTGAGGACCCAAAAACACAAAAAAGAAGTCAAAAAGCCACAAAAGATCAGAAAGAAGGCAAGAATGCGGCCGCACAACTACTATGCGGACCGCATAACTCATATGCGGACCGCTGAATGCAAGGGGAAACCACAGATTGAAGCAATCCAGTTGGCTATATCAAGTGAAGATTATGCGATCACATAACACGTTTGCGAGCCGCATAATGGATCGCAGAATTCCAGTAGAGATAGCTATTAAAGTTATGCGATGGAAAAATGCGGTCGCATATCAAAAATGCGAACCACATAACTATTCTGCGATGGGCATCTGGAACTCGGATCTGAAGATCTCCGATGGAATTGAAGAATATGCGGACCGCATACCTGTTTTGCGACAGATATGCTGTCGCATAAGCTGTCTGCATGGGCAATCTTGTCCAAAATTGGCTCCGACTTTTAGTCCACTATAAATAGATTTATTAGGGTTTTTGTGGGTCATCTTGTCTGAAAAAGAGACTACAATACAAGGCATTGAATGGTCCATATTTTGGAAGATTTAGAAGGAAGAATCTTGCACTTTTGTAAGCATTATTTCATTGAATATTATTATCTTTTTATATTTTAGCATGAGTGGCTAGTTTTAAATACTAAGGTTGTGGACCCTGAATGGATGTAATGTTAATGGGTGTTTACCATTGAATATATATATATGAATATATATATATATAATGGTTGGTTGATATTTATTCATTTCTCATTCTTCATTTATTGTTGGTGGTTGCAAACATTAACAAGTGCCATTTTACTCTTTCTTTACTTGGAAAAGTGAGTTAGGGTTTGGTATAAGTGAATATCAAAAACTCAAGGCGTTAAACTTTGTTTAATAGAATCGCTTAGGAATAAGTAAGTTTTATTTGGCATAAATTGATTTTTCTTAATTGCAACTATTTTATATTTGGGAAAATCATAAAGATGAAATACTACCTAACTATTGGAAAGTATTGGGTAGTCATTTAGAAATCATTTGCATATGAAAGGACCTTCCATTAGAAATATATCATATTAATACCGATAACATTACATTTTATTGAAGGGGACACAACCTTGGTTTAGTTAATCAAATTAAGTACAATCTTACAAAATTATACTTGTTTTTACTTCACTCAATTACAACACTCTTTGTAGTTAACGAAATAGAATCACGACTTAAGTTAAGCTTCACACTATTCAAGTAATCTTTTCACGCCTATTCCCTGTGGGATTCGACCCCAACCTAGTTGGTTTATTATATTTGACATCGACCGGTTTACACTATTTATTAAAGTGTAATTTGAGCATATCAAATTTTGGCGCCGTTGCCGGGGAATACGGTTTTGAAAATTACTAACTAGTGTGCACTTTACATCTTTTTCTATTCCATCACACTTCGCTTGCTTTACTTGGTGTGCTAGGTAAGCATGGACGATTATGATGATGAGGAGAATCCCTTTGCGGATATTGAGGAATACATTGATGATACCAACGCCATTGTCCCTCCGCGGGTTAAAGCTGCTACATTCAAGGTAGAGCATGGATTAATCCCAAAGCTCAAGGCAGAAGGATTATTCAGGAACTCTACAGATGATGATCCAACGCAACACCTTAGGAACTTATTGGGTGTGTGCTCCATGCATAAACAGAACAATGTGACAGACGATGCCCTGAGACTGCGAGTGTTCAAATACTCATTAACGGGAGAGGCGAGAAAATGGATCTAGAATCTACCTCCTCATTCTATTCACTCTTGGACCGAACTTGTCCGTGCTTTCTTAGCCAAGTGGTTCCCACAGAGCAAGAAATTCGAGCTTAGAGATAAAATCTTCTTCTTCAAACAACTACTAGGAGAACATTTACATGAGGCGTGGGACTGATTCAAGTTGTACTTAGTGAGGTCACCGAACCATGGTTTTCCGTATACTATTTTTTTGGAGAAATTTTACATGGGTTTGGATCCACTAACCCAGTCCATAGCTAAAAATGCAACATACGGATCTTTCATGGACAAAACATTCCGTAGGATTACACAAATTCTAGACAAAATGGCCAAGCACAACCAAGCTTGGCACTCTGAAGGTACTTCAGGTGGAATTTCATATGGTACTCCCTCTCTAACCAACATGATTAAATAAAACCAAGAGAGAGACCAATTGATTGCCGGGCTTGCCACAAATATGGATGTTCTAACCAAGATGTTCACGAAAAGTCAGACAAAGAAGGTAAATGTTGTGGAAGACATGAAACCAATGGGGAATCAAGAGTTCAAAGAAGCAAACTATGTTCATAATTCTCAAGGTGGTTATCTCCAACAAAATCAATGGAGGACAAACCCGCAAGGGCAAGGCCATCAAAATTGGCGCAATGATCAAGGTGGGTCGAATCAAGGCAATTGGAGCAACAACAAAAACAATTATGCCAACCAGAGTTCCAACCCTTACGTTCCACCAAAGGGGAGATATCCTAACTCCTCACACTACAAGGAGGGTTCTTCAAGTGAATCCAAGTTGGAAGGAATGCTTGAAAAGATCTTGCAAAAACAAGAAAGAGGCGATGCTACAATGAAAAACATGTCCGAACTTGTGGGGTCACATACCGCTTCTATACAAAAGCTTGAAATGCAAATGCGAGACTTGTCAAGAGAACAAAATCCAAAGCTCAAAGGTACACTCCCAAGCAACACAATTGCCAACCCCAAGGGGAATGGGAGCGGTCCATCTTCTCATTGCATGGCTATCACCACGAGAAGCGGGAAACTACTTCAAAGAGAAAATGAAAAAGTGGTTGAAGTAGATGATCTTGAGCAAGAAGTTGAGGCACGAGTTGAAGTGCCGATTTTTGTTGAAAGTAAGAAGCTCCCCCAAGAGGTGAAAGTCCAAAGCACGCCATGATGAGGTAAAGGAAAAGGTGAAGGAGGCCCCAAAATCTTCACCACCAATTCCTCGAACTACTCCTCCATTCCCTCAAAGTCTTGTTAGAAGGGTGGATGATAGCAAGTTCGAGAAGTTTTATGACATTCTAAAGCAATTTTCGGTGAACATTCCATTCTTGGAATCCTTCTAAGAGATGCCGGGATTTTCCAAATACTTAAAGGACTTGATAACTAAGAAGAGATCCACCAAAAATGAAGTGGTGAGTATGACTCACCGGGTTAGTTCTATTATAGCAACAACAACCGTCGAGAAGAAAGAAGACCCGGGAGCATTCACCATCCCATGTACTATTGGCTTGCGAGATTTTGCAAGGGAACTTTGTGACAATGGGGCTACATTAACTTGATGCCTCTTGCTGTTTACAAGCAAGCAGTATTGGGTTTGCCAAGATCTACAAGTATGAGATTACAAATGGCCGATCGTTCAATCAAGAGACCCGTGGGAATTGTTGATGATGTCCTTGTGAAAGTGGGAAAGTTCCTTCTCCCGGCCGATTTTGTGATCCTTGACTATGCTGTTGACAAAGAAATTCGTATCATATTGGGGAGGCCATTCCTTTATACTGGAAGAGCATTGATGGACTCAGAACAAAATGAAATCAAGTTCCGAGTTAATGATAAAGAGGTCACTTTCCAAGCAAGCAAGGGGATGAAGTTACCGCATGCATATGAGGGGATCTCTGTCATTGATGATATTGATGAGGTGGAGGATGTAAGTGACATGAAGATGGAAGAAGAGTGCCTCGGTGAAGCCTTGGCGGCGATATTGGTGAATTTTGATGGTGAGGACATGGAGAGGTATATGGAAGCTGTGAATGCATTAGAAGGACGTGGGTCCTACACTTATGCACCGAAGAAGCTCTCTCTTTATCTAGAGAATAGAGGGACTCCTCCCGCAAAGCCTTCCATCATTGAGCCTCCACAAATTGAGCTCAAGCCACTTCCACCACATTTGAGGTATAAATTTCTTGGCTCCAATGATACTTTACCCGTAATTGTTTCTTCTTTGTCGGATGATGTGCAGGTAGGTCAATTGTTGAATGTCTTGCGGGAACACCGACAAGAAATTGGATGGACAATAGCGGACATCCGAGAAATTCCCGCTGGAATTTGTGAGCACAAAATACAATTGGAGCAAGGAAGCAAGCCTAGTGTGGAACACCAAAGGAGATTGAATCCATCGATGCAAGAGGTGGTAAATAAGGAGATTATCAAGTGTTAGATGTCGGGGTCGTCTACCCCATCGCAGATAGTTCTTGGGTGAGCCCGGTGAAATGTGTGCCGAGAAGGGAGATATGACCGTGATCCACAATGAGAAGAATGAGCTCATCCCAAAAAGGACCGTAACCGGGTGGAGAGTGTGTATGGACTATCGAAAGCTTAACAGTGCCACCTGCAAAGACCATTTCCTTATGTCTTTTATTGATCAAATGCTTGATCGGCTAGAGGGAAGGTCTTTTTATTTATTCCTTGATGGATATTCCGGCTACAACCAAATCAACATCGCATTGGAGGATCAAGAGAAAACAACCTTCACATGCCTATATGGGACCTTTGCTTTTATCCGGATTCCATTTGGGCTATGCAACGCTTTTAGCCGAAAACAAGCTTTTAGCCGACTACTTTCCAACGATGCATGATGTCTATATTTTCGGATATGATGGAGGATTTATTAGAAGTGTTAATGGATGACTTCTCGGTAGTGGGTGACTCCTTTGAGAATTGTCTTGACAACCTTCGACAAGTGCTAAAAAGGTGTGAGGATACAAACCTTGTGCTAAATTGGGATAAATGTCACTTCATGGTGGATGAGGGCATTGTCTTGGGCCACAAAATTTCTAAACATGGCATAAAGGTTGACCGAGCCAAAATTGAAATCATCTCCAAACTTCCTCCACCAACTTCAGTGAAAGGTGTCTGAAGCTTTTTGGGGCACGCCGACTTCTATAGGCGTTTTATCAAAGACTTCTAAAAAATTGCAAATCCCATGTGCAAGCTCCTTGAAAAAGATGCCAAGTTTGTGTTTGATGAGAAGTGCCTTAAAGCATTTGAAGAATTAAAAGAGAATCTCATCACGATACCTATTATTGTCACACCAGATTGGTCCCTTCCATTTGAACTCATGTGTGACGCCAGTGGTGTAGCTATTGGAGTGGTGCTTGGTCAAAGGCATAACAAAGTTCTTCATCCTATCTACTACGCAAGCAAGACGCTCAAATGAATTATACTGTGGCTGGACAAGAACTTCTTTCCATTGTCTATGCCTTTGAGAAATTCCGAGCCTATTTGTTGGGGTCCAAGGTGGTAGTCTACACTGATCATGCTGTTGTTCGCTATCTTATGGCGAAGAAGGATGCCAAGACAAGATTAATCCAACCTGTCCTTTTATTGAAAGAATTTGACTTTGAGGTCAAGGATCGCAAATGAACAAAAAATCAAGTTGCAGATCATTTGTCTAGGCTTGAAGAAGAAGGAAGACCAAAGGAGACCTTTGATATCAATGATGCTTTTCCAGATGAACACATATTGGCATTGTCTTATTCATCCGCTCCTTGGTATGCCGATATTGCTAACTATTTGGTTAGCGACCTTATTCCCGATGGATTGGAGACTTATCAAAAGAAAAAGTTCTCGCGGGAGTGTAGGCAATACTATTGGGAGGAGCCCTTCTTGTTTCACATTTGTGCCGACAACATCATTCGGCGGTGTGTTCCAGAAGATGAGGTTATGCAAATTCTCAAGGCATGCCGTGACTCGCCGGTTGGAGGTCATCATGGAGGAAATCGAACGACAACAAAGGTACTTGAGTGTGGCTACTATTGGCCATCGACCTACCATGACGCGAATCAAATGGTCAAAGCTTGTGACCAATGTCAAAGGAAATGGTAAATTTCTAAAAGGCATGATGTGCCTATGAATTTACTAATGGAGGTTGAAATGTTCGACGTGTGGGGGATCGACTTCATGGGTCCCTTTGTGAGATCTTATGGCATGAAGTACATCCTAGTGGCAGTGGACTATGTGTCTAAGTGGGTCGAGGTAGTTGCCTTGCCAAACAATGAGGCGAGAAGTGTGACCGTATTTTTGAGGAAAAGCATATTCACATGGGTTGGCACTCCTAGTGCCATCCTTAGCGATGATGGATCTCATTTCTGCAACAAGGCTTTCACCGGTCTACTTGAGAAATATGGAATAAAGAATAAGGTGGCCACACCTTATCATCCTCAGTCAAGTGGCCAAGTTGAAGTCTCCAACAGGGAGATTAAGAACATTCTAGCCAAAACTGTCAATGGAAACAGGACCGACTGGTCAAAAAAGCTAGATATGCGTTGTGGGCATATCGCACAACGTTCAAGACTCCTATTGGCACTTCACCGTACCGGTTAGTTTTTGGTAAGACATGTCATTTACCCGTGGAGCTGGAACACAATGCCATGTGGTCTTTGAAAAAGCTGAACCTTGACTGGGCCGAGGCTGCTAAACTCAGATTGACACAACTTAAAGAAATAGAAGAATTCCGTCTCCATGCCTATGAGAGTGCAACCATGTACAAGGAAAGAATGAATTTTTTCCATGACAAGAAGATCTTGAAGCGGGAGTTCAAATAGGGTGACTTGGTCTTGCTTTTCAATTCGAGATTCAAGTTGTTTCCGGGCAAACTCAAATCTAAATAGTCTGGCCCGTTAAAAGTGGTAAATGTGTCCCCATTTGGAGCTATTGAATCAGAGTCGGAGGATGGACTCCGAACTTTCAAAGTGAATGGCTAGCGGGTTAAGCATTACTTGGGCACAACTGGAGACAAGCACTTGGTAGAGCAATTTGCTCTCAAAGATGGTCCATCCCCCACCACTTATTAAGCCCAAAAAGGGGCCAACTTCGTCGTGCCGCGACGTTAAATCAAGCGCTTCGTGGGAGGAAACCCATGTGTGGTAACATTTTTGTTTTGTTTCTTATTTTTATTTTTGTTTATGTAGATTAGATTGAGCAAGTTGACGTGTTTGTTAGAGTGCAGGTGGTCCCGAATACCATAAAATAGGGCGAAAATACTGAGGAAGTTGAAGAAATATTACTCAGGGGAGTTTGACATAATGACTATGCAGACTGCATAGTCGTCGCAAACATGGGCAGAAAGTTGGGCCATTTGGCTTGCAAAAATGCGGTGAGGATGGGCATTATGCGGTCCGCATATCACTTATGTGACCGAAAAGTTCACCGTATTCGGGAGGTGAAGTAACCAGCCTCAAGACCACCGCATAACACCTATGCGATCGCATAATGTGTTATGCGGTCACTTTTCCACCGCAAAGAAAATAGGTAAAAAGGCCCTAACTGTCACACACCTCTACTCTCACTCACTCGACTAATCGCACAAAAAAAAAAAAGGAGAAGAGAAAGGCAAAATCGGAATTTGAAACAAGAACAAGGATCAATCAAAACGAAAGCCAGTGTGCTTACATTTCAAAGATCGTTTTCTACTGATTGTTCTATATCTGGTATGCACTTTCGCCCCTTTCCTTTTCTGTTACTTCCTTTCATTTCTTTTTTGTTGTCTTTTGTATGTACTTTCTCCCCCTTTCCTTTTCTGTTACATCCTTTTGTTCGTAATTTAGACCCCTAAGTTCTTGATTGAAGTCTAAACTGCTGGGTAGGGGTCTGTAAAGTGAAGTGAGGTCTCCTTAGCGCAATAGGTTGAAAATCTTGTTAGGAGTAGGTTTAAATCGATGAGGAAGATGACTTTTGCGGCCCGCATAAATGGTTTGCGGTCCGCAAAGTCATCACAAAGCTAACCCTAGGTGGCCTCGTGAAGTGGAAAAATGCGGAGGCTTTTGCGATCGCAAATGTGTTATGCGGACCGCAAAGCCACCTCAAACACAAACGGTTGAAGGGGTTATTCAGGGGGCAATTTGCGGCATGTTTGCGATCGCATAACCTATTTTGCAATGGGTTTTGCGATCGCTTAATCTTTGGGCCAGATAAGTATACAATTATGCGACCGGTATGCGGTCCGCATAATGGTTATTCGACCGCATAACCTATCGCATAATTGGTCCTCTTTTAAGGTAATGCAATTATGCGACGGGTTTGCGGTTTGCATAGTGGTTATGCGACCGCATAACCCATCGCATAATATGTTTTCTACTGCCAAATTTTTTCCTTATTCCTTTTATGCTATGCCCATCACTCACACACTGTTTATTCGCAGAAATGGCACCAAGAAAGGCTATTGCTACACGATGCCCATCCGCTCTTGGCCAGAAAAGGGCCATTGTCGGCCAACATGCACAACATGCAAAACGTCCACGACCGGAAACAACCCATACTGCTGCTGAGCACACCTCCAAGTCTAATGAGGAGGGGGCACAACTAGAAATCTTGCCTTTAGTCGGCTTGTAGGCTTAGGAAAGAAGGAAAAGGGGGAGGATCTACAACTCAGGTTCGAGGTCACAGGATCCATGAGTCTGTACAAAGAGGGGCTTACAAAGCGAAAAATCCTCGAAGAAAAGAAATTGAGTCTGAACAGGTTGAAGGAACACTATCCTCACATCCTAGAGAACATCAAGGAGAGGAAGTGGGAATTCTTCACGGAGGTCCCTGATGAGTATAATGAGACAATTGTGCGGGAATTTTATGCTTCATATGGGGCCTCGAGGACCGTTGAGCACATGAGAAATAGGGTCTTTAGCAAATCAGTTCTGGTTCGAGGAAAACATGTGTCATGTGATAAGGGCACCATCAATGACTTTTACTTTGAGGAATATAAAGCCAACGTAGCCAATAAAGACAATGTAACGAGCGTGCTTGGATAGCTTATTGATAGCAAAGGGGACCCCAGCCTGGATTGACCCTAACCATAAGATCTATAAAGAGGATATCACACGGGAGGGTCGCTACTGGATTAACTTTGTCACATCCCGTCTGATACCGTCCAGGAATGAAATAGATATCAACATTGAGAAAGCACTCATGATTGCGTGTATCATGACTGGTATTAAAATCGATGTGGGTGAAATCATTTTCCGAGAATTGGGGGTCAGGGCGAACCAGAAAGCCACATCACTTCCATTCCCTTGCTTGATCACAATTCTCTGTAATGATGTGGAAGTTCCCCCAATGCCAAAACATGACAAGTCGGAGAAAGCTCTTACAGATATTGATATTATGTGAATTAGTGACGTAGTGGCAAAGGAAGCTGCTACCCCAATAGAGATTCCGATCCCCCTCTCGGTAGACTTGGACATTGCAGAGGCCCAGTTACCTGCCTCTTCTCAAGCCCCAACTTCTTCCACAACTGCATCCATAGCTACTCCACATCCCACTCCACAGGCCACCACTACACAAGCCACCACTACACAACCCCAGGTCCCACTACCAGCTCTTTCTAAGTTGGGTCTCCTAGCTCAACACACCAATGCTAAAGTGGCCCGGCTGATGAAAGAGATCCCCAACATAATTTGGCAGGCATTGCTACCCGTCCAATCATCTGTGTGCTCTTCAACAACAACATCAATCCTATGAGGATCGCCTGAGGCAAGTTGAGGTGCGTCTGGAGAAAGTCGAACGGGGTGAGGTTGGAGGTATGCCTTAGCTCCGTAAAGATGTTGATGCACTTAAGGGTGAGCTACAGAAGATGCAAAACCTGGAGTTTGACTTATTCTCTCTCCTTCCAAAGGAAGGTGAGCCGGGAGCTGGCACATCCATTCCTGGACTCGTCTTTGATTTCACCACGTTGATGACATCTTCCGAGCCACAGACTATTGGGTCACAAGCTCAAGCTCCTCCTGCACCCATTGACATTCCCTCCGAGGCAGATTATGGACATACTGAACAGTTCGAGGAAGGGGATACCGATAATGAGGAGACAGATGAAGATGCACCGTCAAAGGAGAATGAGGGTCCTCAAGACAAGGGTAAGCAAGTTGTCGTTAATACAACTGCACATGAGGAGGAAGAAGCAGATGTGCAGAAGGCAATTTCACACTTGCTAGCGGATATGGTCGCCAAGGTCCATCCATCGACCACTCAGCCATCATCAGGCGAGGCTAGCAACTCTCAGGCCCCCGTTCCACCATCAGGGCGGTTGAAGAACCCTACTCCATCCGTGGAGGTCACCCCTCAGGCCAATATCCCATCAGCTATAGCTACAGCATCAACGGATGACCCCACATCAGTTCAGCATGCTTCAGACTCCCACAACGCTTAGTGCACCTAGGGAGCCCCTAAACTTTGTTTTTACATTTCTTATGCATTGGGGACAATACATGCTCTTCAGTTGGGGGATGGGATAGCTATTTTTGTGTACATATTTGTATATATAAAAAAAATAAAAAAATATAGTTGTATGCATAACTCCTTTAGTAGTTAGTAATGAACTCCCCTTGGTTTTTCTTCGTCGGGTTCTTTTCGAAGGGTGTAATAGTAGAACCATGTCACTAGAATGGAACATTTTGTCTTGTTTGGTATGATTGTATAGTTTCAAGCATGTATATGTAAATGAATTGTACCTTCCCGTTGTTGACAGATATAAAAAAATATAAATTTTATGGTTAGTCATTTTTGTGAACTTGAGGCTCGCTCTTTGACTTTATGTTTACTCAGAATTGTAATTATCATATGATGAAAGCTTTGAGTTGCCTGGTGTTCACTTAAGGGCTAAAACTATGTTGAGTCAAACAGTTCATGTGCCATGTGTGTTAGTGTTTGTGTAAATAATTCTTGTGTTTACTTCTATCATCTAGAACTTGCATGGTTGGTCTTTCAATGCTAATGATAATTACGTTTGGTTGGAGAGATGACCTTAGGAATTCTTTGTGTTATTTGAAAAACCCCTTTAGCCTTTCAATCTAACCATTGCATAGATATTATTACTAGTTACCACATTTGAACCTTTAACCTTTTCTTTGGCCACCTCATTACAAACCTTTTCCCTTTTGTAAAATAGTTCCCTCTTTTGAACCCGTCCCTCCTTGAACATTGAGAATGAGGCTAAAAGCCTAAGTTGGGGGTGTGGTTTCGAGTTGGAAATTGGTAAGGTTGTATATTGAGTGGAGGATCATAGACCTCAAAGTGTTCACATGAAATTATTCAAGCTCCACAAGAAAAATACAAAAAAAAATAAAAAAAAAATATAGTGGTATAAAAAATAAAATGGAGATATATGTATGTATATGGATGTGGAGTCTTGAAGAAAATTATAGAGGTATTCAAGGTGGTTCTATGTCGATAACTAGAAGATTATGAGGTTTGAAAAGAAAGACAAATATGAGTAGTGTTCAAGGAGGGTGTAGTCACTTGTATCCCAAATGCTTATCCAACCCTTCCCTAAACCTACATTACAATCTTAAAAAGACCTTATGGGATCTCCAATAAAATGTTTTTGAATAGGCGGCGAATTAAAATAAGGGCAAGCTTATGGCATGATATGTTGTAACACTTGAAATTCCTTGTGAGAGTGAGTGTCTTTTTAAATCTGCCCCCTGTGTTGTCTCTGTAAATATGCTTATTTTGAGACTTTCTTTCTTGTGAGGGAACATGAACTGCAAGGTTTAACAGAAGTTATGTTCTTGAAGTAGAATGCAAGTGCACTTAACTGAGAGTAACATTTTGTCAATTTGGTCGAGGCTCAAAGGTCACAGGTTGATTAGCTGCTTTGTTAAATAATAATGGTTGTAAGGGAAGGGTAAATAAATAAAAGTACATGTTTGCAAATAGACATTCAAAACCATCCACGGTCACTACTATTTCATGACGTCAGTCAGAGTCTGGGATAGAATGATGTTTGTTCAAGTTGCTTGAGGACAAAAAAGCGTTTAAGTTGGGGGTGTTGATGTGCCGTAGAATTTTGGCACATTTAATACCAATTACTTAGATTTTAGCTCGTTTTTAATGCAATTGTTAGTTAATTCTTATGAAGTTTTGATGTTTTGCATTACATGAGGCTTGAGGACCCAAAAACACGGAAAAGAAGTCAAAAAGTCACCAAAGATCAGAAAGAAGGCAAGAATGCGGCTGCACAACTACTATGCTGACCACATAACTCACATGCGGACAGCAGAATGCATGGGGAAACCGCAGATTGAAGCAGTCCAGTTGGCTATATCAAGTGAAGATTATGCGGTCCATTATGCGACTGCATAACACGTTTGCGAGCCACTTAATGGACCGCAGAATTCCAGTAGAGACAACTATTAAAGTTATGCGATGGAAAAATGCGGTCGCATATAAAAAATGCGAACCGCATAACTATTCTGCGATGGGCATCTGAAACTGGGATCTGAAAATCTGCGATGGAATTGATGAATATGCGGACCACATACCTGTTTTGTGACAAATATGCGGTCGCATAAGCTATCTGCAGGGGTAATCTTGTCCAAAATTGGCTCCAACTTTTAGCCCACTATAAATAGATTTATTAGGTTTTTTTTGGGTCATCTTGTCTGAAAAAGAGACTACAATACAAGGCATTGAATAGTCCATCTTTTTGAAGCTTTAGAAGGAAGAATCTTGCACTTTTGTAAGCATTATGACATTGAATATTATTATCTTTTTGTATTTTAGCATGAGTGGCTAGTTTTAAATACGAAGGTTGTGGACCCTAAATGGATGTAATGTTAATGGGTGTTTACCATTGAATATATATATAATGGTTGATTGATATTTATTCATTTCTCATTCTTCATTTATTTTTGGTGGTTGCAAAAATTAACAAATGCCATTTTACTCTTTCTTTACTTGGAAAAGCGGGTTAGGGTTTGGTAGAGTGAATATCAAAAACTCAAGGCGTTAAACCTTGTTTAATAGAATCGCTTAGGAATAAGTGAGTTTTATTTGGCATAAATTGATTGTTCTTAATTTCAACTCTTTTATATTTGGAAAAATCATAAAGAGAAAATACTACCCAACTATTGGAAAATATTGGGTAGTCATTTAGAAATCATTTGCATATGAAAGGACCTTCCATTAGAAATATATCATATTAACACCAATAACATTACATTTCATTTAAGGGGACACAACCTTGGTTTAGTTAATCAAATTAAGTACAATCTTACAAAATTATACTTGTTTTTACTTCACTCACTTATAACACTCTTTGTAGTTAACGAAATAGAATCACGACTTAAGTTAAGCTTCACACTATTCAAGTAATCTTTTCACGCCTATTCCCTGTGGGATTCGACCCCAACCTAGTTGGGTTATTATATTTGACATCGACCGCTTTACACTATTTATTAAAGTGTAATTTGAGTGTATCATGGATTCAGTGGTACTACTCATGGGAGTCAGCTCCAACACGACAAAGGTTGTCCATTCAGGCATGCTCAGTCAGCTCGCCCCGTGCACCGTGGTGCATCATCGGGTCATGGTTCTCACAATCCTCATTTGGTCCACTCGTCACTTAGTGCCCTCCCAGGCCATAGTTCGTCCCGTGCTCCATCAGTTCAGAGTTGTTCCATGGCAGATTTTTCTACCAGTTATCCCGGTGCTTGGGGTTCCCTTCAGTCCCCGTCACTAGCACCGGGAAGTTTTTTTGAGTGTGGGGAGTTTGGGCATATGTGGAGGCAGTGTCCTCGCTGTCATGGGGGTCCATCTCAGCAGAAGTGTCATCCATCGACTTCAGCACCAGTTCACCACCCGCCCAACCATCTAGGGGTGGAGGTCAGTCAGCTAGGGGTCACCCTAGAGGGGGAGGTCAATCAGGTGGTAGTCAGGCCCATTTCTATGAACTCCCAGCCAGACCAGATACTATGGATTCAGATGCCGTGATTACATATATTGTCTCAGTTTGTCACAGAGATGCCTCCGTATTATTTGAACCTGATTCCACATATTCGTATGTTTCCTCATATTTTGCCCATTTTTTGGTATGCCCCGTGAGTCTTTAGTTTCATGTGTTCATGTATCTACTCCTGTGGGAGATACTATTATTATGGACCACGTGTATCGGTCATGTGTGGTGACTATTGGGGGTCTGAAGACCCGAGTGGATATTTTGTTGCTCAGTATGGTTGACTTTGATGTAATATTGAGTATGGATTAGTTATATCCATGCCATGTTGTTCATTGTCACGCTAAGACCATGACCTTAGTGATGCCGGGATTTCCGAGGGTTGAGTGGAGTGGTTCTATATTGTATGTACCAAGTAGGCTTATTCATACTTAAAGGCTTCGCGTATGGTTGATAAGGGTTGCCTATGTTATTTTGATTTTGTGAGAGATGTTAGTGCTGAGACTCCTGCTATTGATTCTGTTCCGGCAGTATGTGATTTTTCAGATGTGTTCCCTGCAGACCTGCCAAGCATGCCTCCTGACATGGTTATTGACTTTGGTATTGATTTTGCCGGACACTCAGCCCATTTGTATTCCACAGTATCGTATGGCATCGGTAGAGTTGAAGGAATTGAAAGAACAACTTCAGGAACTCCTCGATAAGGGTTTTATTCGGCCTAGTGTGTCAACTTGGGGTGCACCGGTTCTAGTTATGAAGAAGAAGGATGGTTCCATGAGGATGTGCATTGATTATAGGCAGTTGAACAAGGTCACAGTCAAGAACAAGTATCCTTTGCCTCGTATTGATGATTTATTTGACCAACTTCAAGGAGCGAGGGTGTTCTCCAAGATCGATTTGAGGTCCGAGTATCATCATCTGAAGATTCGAGATTCGGATCTTCTTAAGACAGCTTTCAAGACCCATTCTGGCCATTATGACTTCTTGGTGATGTCTTTTGGGCTGACCAATGCCCCGGCATCATTCATGCATTTGGTGAACAGTGTATTCCAGCCATATTTGGACTCCTTCGTTATTGTATTCATTGATGACATCCTGGTGTACTCTCATAGCCAGGAGGATCATGCTCAGCATTTGAGGATTGTATTACAGAGATTGAGGGAGGAGAAGCTTTACGCAAAGTTCTCCAAGTATGAGTTTTGGCTCAGTTCAGTAGCATTCCTGGGGCACGTGGTGTCCATTGAGGGTATTCAGGTGGATTCGAACAATATAGAGGCGATGCAGAGTTGGCCTAGACCGTTCTCAGCCACGGAGATTAGGAACTTTCTTAGTTTGGCAGGTTACTACTGTTGCTTTGTGGAGGGATTATCATCTATTTCACCGCCCTTGGCCAAATTGACCCAAAAGGGTGCTTCATTTAGGAGGTCGGATGAGTGTGAGGAGAGCTTTCAGAAGCTCAAGATTGCTTTAACCACAACTCCAGTGTTAGTTCTGCCATCAGCTTCAGGTTCTTATACTGTGTATTGTGATGCCTCGAGGATAGGCATTGGTTGTGTTTTGATGCAGGAGGGTAGGGTGATTGCCTATGCCTCGCGCTAGTTGAAGACCCATGAGAAGAATTATCCAGTCCATGATCTTGAGTTAGCAGCCATTGTTCACGCCTTGAAAATTTGGCATCATTATTTGTATGGAGTTCATTGTGAGATCTATACTGATCACTGGAGTATGCAACACCTGTTTAAGCAGAAGGATCTTAATTTGCGCCAGCGGAGATGGTTGGAGCTTCTTAAAGACTATGATATCACTATTCTATACCATCTGGGGAAGGCCAATGTGGTGGCCGATGCTTTGAGTCGCTGGGCAAAGAGTTTGGGGAGTTTAGCATATCTTCCAGCAGTAGAGAGGCCCTTGGCATAGGATGTTCAGGTCTTAGCGGGCCAGCTTGTGAGATTGGATATTTCGGAGCCTAGACGAGTATTGGCTTGCGTGGTCTCCAGGTCTTCTCTTTATGAGTGTATCAGGGAGCGTTAGTATGATGACCCCCACTTGCTCATTCTTAGGTACATGGTCCAGCGAGGTGATGCTAGGGATGTGACTATTGGTGATGACGGTGTGTTAAGGATGCATGTCCGCATATGTGTGCCTAATTTAGATGGGCTTCGAAAGTTGATTAGGAGGCCAATAGCTCGCGGTATTCCATCCATACGGGTGCCGCGAAGATGTACCAGGATTTGAGAGAGCACTATTGGTGGAGGCGTATGAAGAAGGATATAGTTGGGTTTGTAGCTCGATGTCTCAATTGTCAGCAGGTTAAGTATGAGCATCAGAGACTGGGTGGATTGCTTCAGAGATTAGACATTCCGAAGTGAAAGTGGGAGCGGATCACCATGGACTTTGTAGTTGGGCTCCCACGAACTTTGAGGAAGTTCGATGCTATTTGGGTTATTGTGTATCGGCTGACCAAGTCCGCGCACTTCATTCCTGTTGGTACTACTTACACTTCAGAGCGGTTGGCTGAGATTTGTATTCAAGAGATTGTTCACCTGCATGGTGTCCCAGTTTCCATCATTTCAGATAGAGGTACTCAGTTCACATCGTAGGTTTGGAGGGCCGTGTAGCGAGAGTTGGGTACTCAGGTTGAGTTGAGCACATCTTTTCACCCTCAGACGGATGGTCAGTCCGAGCGCATTATTCAGATATTGGAGGACATGTTGCGCACTTGTGTCAATGACTTTGGGGGTTCATGGGACCAGTTTCTGCCGCTCGCGGAGTTTGCATTTAACAACAGTTATCAGTCGAGTATTTAGATGGCCCGGTACGAGGCTTTATATGGGAGGAGGTGTAGGTCTTGGTAGGATGGTTTGAGCTGGGTGAGGGTAGGTGTATTGGTAAAAATAGGCTTCACACGCGTACTAATTCAGATGACAAGGCAATCCATGTGGAGCAATAAAAACATGAGAATTGGTCATGACTTTACAAAGAGGTACGAGACAAAGAGGAACGGAACAGCTTACCCACGAGGCAATTAGATACGGGAGCCCTAATCTAATTGAGGAGATGAAGAGACACGGTCAGAATGAACCAAGGCGTAATAAAGGGCAGATTCAAAGATCTTCAATACATGAGCCAGATGTTACATAATCTTCACGCAACAGTTACGATTTACTATTGTAACGTTGCAATAATGACATTATTAGTCATTAACGCTCAATCATTAAGAAGAGTAGGCGTTATATTAAGGAATTCCCTATAAAAGGGAGTAAAATATGACTTGTAGGGACACGTTCGAACCACTATTGAAATACATTTACTTTTACGCATTCTTGTTGTTTTCTATTTACGAGTCTGATTATAATTATTAGCATATTTTCTTGGTTATCAGAAGTCCGAGTACTTCTTAAAATAGCTTTGGCAAAGAATCTAATTCTTTGGTTAAACAAATTGGTTTCGTTACCGGGAATCTGATAATCTTAGTTTTTTCTCAAACAACTTTTCGTGAATCATGTCAAACGCCAATGAGAACAACCAACAGACAATTGGAATCCCAGTTCCATCATCTTAGGGATCCCCACGAGGTTCAAGGGACCAATCCCCAGAGAGGTCTACATCTAAAATGATGATCACACTGAAAATGAACAAACAGTAGAACAAGACCCTGTGAAGCAAATGGTTGGCGAGTATGTAAATGAAGCTCTACAAGCTTTCATGAGGGGGCTACCCGCTGTATCACCTATGCCTCCTCCAAACAACACCGCAACTATGGAAAATCCCGGATTAGCAAACTTAGGAAGTAGAGGCACTCTGAATGAGTCTCTTGAAGCAAGACCAGGTATGTCTAATAATTCAAATTTACAATCTTTACTACTAACCCAGCAGAAACAGGTGAAGGAACAAAACGATCGTATCGAGCAAATTCCCGGAGTACCACCTGTCATCAAGGGTATTGACATTGATAGATATTCTCAACAGCCTTGGAAGCCAAGTGCAACACCCTTGCCTATTCCCAAAAAATTCAAAATGCATGATATTCCAAAGTACGACGGGACAATCGATCCACGTGATCATGTCACTGCTTTTACTACAGGAGTAAAAATCAACGACTTGACTAACCAAGAAATTGAATCAGTGCTGGTCAAGAAGTTTGGAGAGACCCTCACCAAGGGAGAGCTAACATGGTATTCTCTTTTACCCGAAAATTCTATTGACTCTTTTGCTGAGCTTGCAGATTCCTTTATAAACGCACATTCCGGTGCACAAAAAGTCGAAAAAAGAATGGAAGACATATTCAAAATAAAACAAGGAGACACGGAGTTGCTCTGTGAGTTTGTAGACAGGTTTCAACGAGAAAGAATGTTGCTACCAAGAGTGCCTGACGACTGGGCAACAATGGAATTTGCAAGTAATTTAACTAATAGAAGCTTAGAAGCTACGAGAAGGCTCAAAGAAAGCTTGAGAGAGTTCCCAACCACGACATAGAACGATGTCTGTAATAGGTACAACACCAAGTTACGAATAGAAGAGGATACCATTGCACAATCAAAAGCAGAAGACAGGACCAGTTCCAGACGCTCTGAAGCAGAGAGGAGAACCAGTAAAAACAGGTACGATCCATATATGTGACTTTTCTCGTTCCAAATTTGAAAACACGCAGTCATATTACAGACCGTCAAATAGAGATACGAGCTTATCCTCATCAAGATCCAGAAAGGATCGAGATGAATGAAATAGAGGTAATACGAGAATTGGAGACTACAATTTCAATGTATGCACTTCTGAATTAATTACAGTATTAAGAAATATGGGTGATAAAGTTCGATGGCCCAAATAAATGAGGTCGAATCCAAATAGAAGAAATCTAGACTTCTGGTGTGAATTCCATTACGACCATGGACACAGAACTTCAGATTGCAGGTTATTGCAAGATTAGGTAGAACAGTTATTAAAACAAGGCTATCTAACGGAACTGTTTAGTGAAAAAGGTAAACATGCATATATGAAGAACAAGCAAGAGCCCCCAAAGCCACCATCTCCAAAGAGAACAGTAAATGTGATACACGGAGGAGAAGAGGTGAATGGTGTAGTTTGCAAAAGAACAACTAAGTTCACAATAACTCACGGGATGAGAACTCGTGAAACTTTGGAAGCAAGCAATATATCATTCGACGAGCAGATTCCAATGGATTATTGCTTCCACACAACGACGCACTGGTAATATCTCTACTTATACATGACACTAATATGAAAAAAGTGTTAATTGATCCAGGTAACTCGGTCAATATCATTTTGTTGAGAGTTGTGGAAGAGATGCTAATTGGGAACCGTGTAATTCTAAAAGCACGTTCCTTGTCCGAGTTCGACAACTCTACTGTCATAACAAAAGGAGAAACCGAGCTTAGTACCTATGCAGAAGGCGTTATCAAAGACACTAAATTCCAAGTCATTGATATTGATATGGCTTACAACGTAATCATGGGGAGACCGTGGAACTATGATATGGAAGCAGTACCATCTACTCTACATCAGGTAATTAAATTCTCTTCCAAATGGGGAATTCAACAAATTCGAGGTGACCAGCAGACCGCAAGAAACATGAATTCAGTAGTACACTCTAACAAAAAAGAAGGAGCGGAAGAATCGAAGGATGAGGAAACAACTCAAACAAACACGGAAGAAAATGATAAAGAGAAGGTGAATCAAATCACCACAGAGGTGGAATCAAAACATACAAACATGGATTCCAGACCTGATGTCATTCAGGAACTAGAAGGGGTAAGTTAATTAAATATTTAAAAGCTAATGCAGATTGTTTTGCTTGGTCCCATTCAGATATGACATGTATACCCCCAGAAGTGATGACTCATAAACTAAATGAAGACTCATCCTTCGTGCCTGTCAAGCAAAAGAAAAGAAAGCAGGGACCATTCAAGAACCAAGTGATCGATGAAGAGGGGGACTCATTGTTACAAAGTCATGCCTTTTGGCCTGAAAAATGCTGGAGCCACGTATCAAAGGATAGTGACCAAGATGTTCCAGGAACATCTGGGGAAAAAAATAGAGGTGTACATTGATGACATGCTGGTGAAATCAACACAAGCAGAAGATCATTTCCATCATCTTTCAATTACTTTCGAAATCCTCCGTAGATATAACATGAAACTAAATCCAGAAAAATGTGCCTTTGGGGTCGAATCAGGTAAATTTTTGGGTTTCCTTGTATCAAATAGAGGCATTGAAGTAAATACTGCTCAAATTAAAGCTATTGAAGAAATACCTGATATACTTACGAGCAAAAAAGAAGTTCAAAGATTAACATGCAGGATTGCAGCCTTGGGAAGATTCATCTCCAGATCTTCAGAGAAGAGTTTTAAATTCTTCTTAGTTCTAAAAAATCAAAATCAATTCGAATGGACTGAAGAATGCCAACAGGCTCTTAAAGATCTGAAGGCCTATCTATCAAATCCCCCGCTGCTGTCTAAACCAAAGGATGGGGAGAGGCTATATGTCTATCTTGCCGTTGCAGAAATTGTCGTAAGTGCAGTATTGGTAAGAGAAGACAAAGGTAAAAAATCTCTTATTTATTACGTAAGTAAAACTTTATTAGATGCTTAAACTAGATATCATCATCTAGAAAAATTAGCCTTGGGTCTAATTATGGTAGCTAGAAAGCTAAGACCGTACTTTCAGTGTCACCCAGTTACTGTCGTAACTTCATATCCACTAAGAAATATTTTGCATAAACAAGAACTATCAGGAAGATTAGCTAAATGGGCAATAGAATTATGCGAGCATGACATAATCTATCAGCCTAGGACTGCAATAAAGTCTCAGATTTTAGTTGATTTTCGCTGATTTTAATACTAGCATAATCCGTGAAGTGGAAAAAGAGTTGCAAATCTTCAATGGGGCTAATCCAGGAATGTGGACCCTATTGAGTTACGACTCTTCTAATGTAAAAGGAGCCGGTTTGGGAATTGTCTTAATATCACCTACGGGTGAAAAGATAAGACAAGCTATTAAGTTTTATCCTATAACTAACAATGAAGCAGAGTACGAAGTTGTCATTGCAGGACTTGAATTAGCACGAGAACTCTCAATCGACTAGTAAGTGATCAAAAGTGACTCTCAACTAGTGGTAAACCAGATGCAGGGGACTTACACTGCTAGAGAAGCTCGAATGCAACAATATCTGGAAAAGGCACGAGACCTAGTAAGATAATTCCAGTCATGGAAGATTATGCAAATACCCAGGGAGGAAAATGCAGAAGCGGATGCATTGGCTAATCTCGCAGCAGTTACCGACGTAATGAATAAAGATAATGCTATTGTGGTACACTTATTTCATTCAACAATCGACCAGGAAAAAAATGAGGTAACATTCAATAATTTAACCTGGGATTGGAGAAACAAAATTGTAATTTTTTTTGCAGAATGGCACTGTGCCTGAAGATAAAAAAGAAGCTCAAGCACTTCGCCGAAAAGAAGCACGGTACTGCCTAGTTCGTGATACTCTATACCGCAAAATGTTTGGAGGTCCCCTAGCAAGGTTCCTTGGACCTAATCAAACATAGTACGTAATGAAATAAGTACACGAAGGACATTGTGGAAACCACGCAGGAGAAAGGTCTTTAGTCAAAACCCTGATCAGAGTAGGGTACTATTGGCCTAAAATGGAAGAAGACGCTGATAATTTCGTAGATAAATGCGATAAATGCCAGCGATATGCATCAACCAGCAGAATTACTCCACCCAGTTGTGTCACCTTGGCCATTCATGAAATGGGGAATGGATATAGTAGGACCTTTTCCCCCAACCAAAGGAAAGGTATGATTTTTACTTGTATTAACAGATTATTTCTCAAAATGGGTGGAGGAAGATGCTTTTAAACATGTGCGAGAAAAAGAAGTGAAAAGCTTCATATGGCGGAATATCATATGTTGTTTTGGTGTACCAAAGGAAATCATATGTGACAATGGCCCACAATTCATAGGCTTACAAATCACAGAATTCTTCGAAAGCTGGAAAATCAAATCACTTCATCACCAAAGCTGGCAAAGCAAAGACGAGTTGAGAACAAATATGGATTTACTCGAGCAAAGGAGAGAATCTGCATTAATACGTATGGCAGCTCAAAAACAAATTATAGAGCGATATCACAACATAAAATCTCACCTCAAATATTTCAAAATTGGGGACTTCGTCCTCAAAAAAGTCTTCCAATCAACAAAGGAAGCTGGTGCAGGAAAACTAAATCCAAATTGGGAAGGACCCTACAAAGTTCGTGGTATTGCTGGAAAAAGCGCTTATGAGCTGGAGACTATGGATGGAAGAATTTTACCAACAAGTTGGAATGCTGTTCATTTGAAGAAGTATTACTTCTAAGGAAAAGGAATACCCACGGTCAGGTATCATTACATTCAATTTCCTTTTAGTACAATTAAAATTATACTAACCATTTTAGATGATAGGCAAAAAGCTAACCCATCACCAGATGATGATATTAGACCTGCATAGACACGAGGAAGGAACTGAATTCTCAGTCTAGGGTTACAACTTTCCGATGGACGTTTTAAAGGGTTAAGCAGTCATCATCTAAACTATATACCTTTGAGTCCCGTATGTTTTTCCTTTTCAGGAAAAGGACCACAAGAAAGGAATAGTCAAGTGCTCGAGATTTCATTCTTCAAAGCTCAAACACTTGGGGGACTATACAGTATGGAAGGCAAAGAAGAAGCAAAGAAGACTATCAAAAAAGTCAAAGCTCAAGCCTGAAGATCCATTTTTCCCAACAAGTCAAGCGTTATGAGCAAAATCAAAGAGCCAAAGACAAAAACACAAATCCTAATTCATAAACATACAAAAACATATTCGTGAATGTAAACAAATGTCTAGGTTAAAGTCATAATGTTATCTACGGGTAAAAATGCATGCCCTTGTATTTATTCAAAAACTATTGTAAATGAAAATAATTACGGGTAAAAATTAATACCCTTGTATTTATTCAAAAACTATTGTAAAAGAAAACAGTTACGAGTAATAATTAATACCCTCGTATTTATTCCAAATCTGTTGTAAATAAAACAGTTACAAAAGAGTTATAGACGATACTCAAAGACATGTAAAATGTTACGAAAGATACAAAAACTTTCTTCAAAACATTGTTCAAGAAAACATGTGAAATTCCTATCTCTCTTTTGTACATTTACACCATTATGAAGTTGAGATGTCTTCTTCATTAAGTGTCGATCATAAAAGGGCCCTCTTTATAAATCATGCTTATTCCAAAAAAGCACGAAATATCAAAGCATTTTTCAATGCAAAGTTAAAAATTAAGGGGTAAAACAAAACCCTAAAGAACGCTCTTCCTGCCGACTGACAACTTAGGGGCAACCTTTGTATAAACAAATCCGGATTGAGATGGCGAGGCTTGTGTAGAAGCTTCATCAAGACCTCAACTTCAGGTGATGAGAAATTCTGACTCTGCCGAGACTTTTCAATCGTCTCTTTGGTCTTGGAAATTTCAGCTTCCACGTCAAAATTCTCCTGGCCCATTTCCGTCAATGTGTCAAGTCGGGTATTCAGATAAGCCCAACTAACATCAACAACTGCTTTGTCCTCAAGAGCCTCGTAGTCTTTCTCCCACTGTTCAATATTGGCTCTTAGCTCATCTCTCTCAGCCACGACAGCATCATGAGAAGCCTGGAAAGGTGCAAGTAATCTTTCCAGAAATAGGACTTTGTTTGAAGATTTACGGAGGTCTTCTTGGGTCTGAGTAAGCAATTGCACGAGTTCACTAGAGTAAGCCTCCTTTTGATCCAACAAATCCTTCAGGATCCTCATCTCTTAAGTGTCATGGGAAAGATGCTCCGCAAAGGAAGACTCCAAGATGCTTTTATCCTTACCTGCCTGATTTGAAGATGCCTTCTCTATGGCCAGTTCCGCTGCAATAACTTTGATTTGCTGCTCCAAGGTACATTTCTCCTCCTCCATCACCTCCATATAAAGCTGTAGACTCTTGAACTGCTCCTTCTAATTGTCAGCCTCATTATGGTAGTCATTTTCTAATTGCTCCATTTGAACGACTCTTTTCATCAATTTTGTGCCAATAAGATTGATCTGCATAAAAACATAAGTTAGATACCGTAATATATATATATATATATATATATATATATGAAGGAAACATAGTTTAAAGTCTACCTTCAGAAACGAGTGCAAAATCTCGTTCATCCAAGTTAAGGAGTTGTGACTTTCCAACTTAGACTTCTTAACCGGGCCTATCAGGGGCTTTAACCATACATCCGCCTGGCAGGATTTCTTCAAGAGGCTGCCTCCCGCAGGAACCTCTATCATTACCTGCTTCATCACCCCCTACTGGAAGACCCTACTTCGACAACAGAAGACACAGAAGTAGGGGCGGGTGAAGGAGTCACGGATGGAATAGGCTGGGGAGCAGAAACAACAACGGGAGCAGTAAACAAAAGTTCCACAAGAGCAAACAGAGGGAAAATAGCAAGAGGAGCTTCTTCTGAAACTCTACCAAAACCTTGCTGGAACAGTTGATCAATTGACTCATGAACAGGAGAGGGAGTTACATCTTCAGGAGCGGAAAACTCTGATTCAGGTACGGGAGGATCAACAATGGGGATAGATTCATCGTCAGAGACTACCCTCCTCCTTCTCGACCTATGAATCAACGAACCTTCCTCATGTTCTTCTTCATCCTCCAAGTCCTGGGACCCACTTTATTTCATTTTAAACGAAGAGGAGCCAACAATGATTTCCTCGGCCTTAGTAAGGGAAAGTTTTGAAGCGGACACAAAACAGAAATTTCACGAGTAGGAAACCCTAACAAATGAAAGGGATAAAAAAAGCTCGAATAGAGGAAGACAAGAAGTAAAAAAAAAAACTTACCATGGGTTTTCACCTTCCAACCAAACCTCGAAAAGAGGTACTTCCAAGAACGTTCTTCTAAAGGAGCGATCAACAATTAATTTTTCTACCCAATCACGGAAACCAGAGACATTCTCGACGGTTCTCATGGTTGCTGTAAAAGAAAAAGAAACAGTCACGGTACTGATAATTTATCAAAAATAAAGAAGGAAAGTGAGCAAAACTGTACTCACGTGCAAAGTTCCACTTCTCAGGGAAGGGGGGATTTTCTTCACCTAGTAAACCTGCAGTAGGGACAAATACCGAGCATACCATCCTTTATCCTTGTCATCATCTAGTATAAGTATAACTCTTTTACTCTTATCCGCGAGAGTAAATGCTCCTTGGCGGAATAACATCGGGGAATAGAGGTGAATAAGATGATGGAAAGTAAAAGGGACGGAAGCTAAGTTGGCCAAATACCTAAGGCATGCAACTTCCCTCCAAACAAGAGGACCGACCTGTCCCAAGAAAACATTGAAGAATCGACAGAACTCAATGATAACAGGGTCGATGGGAGGCTTAAATCCTAATGTGAAGGGATACGTGTATACAAAAGAATACCCAGTACTATAAGAGGTTATTCTTTGATTATCATTAGGAACACCAACTGGAAAATCAGACTTCCAACAACAATCTCTACGTACGAGTGACACTAAACCCTCTGTTATTTGGGTAGGATAAAGGTAAGCACTATCATGTGATGACATGGAAGAAAGCTGCTTACTAATGGCCTCACTATCCAATACAAAAGAAAACTCAACAGGGACAATCTCATCGACTCTCGGTTCACGAAGTGGTTCATTGTGTTCCCTACTCTTTGATGAAGATCTAGAAGCCCTAGCCCTCGAAGAAGACGAAGGAATATTAGACCTAGAAGATGGCGGGGGAGTAGTATGATAAGAGGAAGAACCCATGGAAGGTGTGGAACTTAAACTCCTAAGTCTACCACCCCTCTTACTCCGGATTGGAGTAGAAGAAGAGTTAATTCGTTACAGTAATGACCTTTTTGGGTTGCTGGCTTGAGGAAGACATGTTTACAAGAAAGAAGAATTTACAAACAATGAAAGGAAGTTAGAAGTTTTTCGTGAAAGCAAAGGAAAGAAAATGGGTATTTATACGCAGAGGCGACCATCAAAAAATGGAAAAAATAGTGATGTGAAAGCCATAATTGAAACTGTCACTTCGTGACTGATGCAACCACAAAAAGCCCTAAAAGGTGCTGAACAATCGCAGAACTAATCCGAGAATTCCACGTGGCACGAGCATTAAATGGAAGTGACAAACGACGTATACATTCAGAGACGGATGCAATGGTACGAGTGAAGCGGCGACAAAATATTCCCGCCATAAATGAGTATCCACTTACCAAATGTTTAGTTGATAAATAAATGGTAAGTGTGGGGACTATTTGTATTGGTAAAAATAGGCTTCACATGTGTACTAATTCAGATGACAAGGCAATCCATGTGGAGCAATAAAAACATGACAATTGGTCATGACTTTACAAAGAGGTACGAGACAAAGAGAAACGGAACAACATACCCACGAGGCAATTAGATAAGTGAGCCCATATATAATTGAGGAGATGAAGAGACACGGTCAGAATGAACCAAGGCGGAATAAAGGGCAGATTCAAAGATCTTCAATACATGAGCCAGGTGTTACATAATCTTCACGCAACAGTTACGATTTACTACTGTAACGTTACAATAATGACATTTTTAGTCATTAATGCTCAATCATTAAGAAGAGTAGGCGTTATATTAAGGAATTCCCTATAAAAGGGAGTAAAATATGACTAGTAGGGACACGTTTGAACCACTATTGAAATACATTTACTTTTACGCATTCTTGTTGTTTTCTATTTACGAGTCTGATTATAATTATTAGCATATTTTCTTGGTTATCAGAAGTCCGAGTACTTCTTAAAATAGCTTTGGCTGAGAATCTAATTCTTTGGTTAAACATTAGGCTCTTGATAACTAGTGATTTACACTACTATTTACCCTAAATTTCTTATGTTTTGAGACAACAAATGGGTTAATTAACCCCACATTTTGATGCAAGTTGTTTGAATTGCAGGAATTGAGTCGATTTGTAAATACTGATCCAAAATGATCTCAAAAGGAGCAAAACTTGCAAAGTCCCTGAACCCAGCAGAAACGCTGCAACACTCACTTTTCCGCTGTAGCGTTTGTTACTTCGCAGCAGCGAATTCTGTCCGCTGCCCCGCTGCCCCGCTAGCAAACTTCAGAGAGTTGCTTTTCAAGGCAATCCAAAGTGCCGTCCGCACTATTTTTCCGCTACAGCGGTTTACCCATCGATGCAGCGCCCAATTAGCCGCTGTACGCGTTTGATAATCTTCAAAGAGTTGGCAGAAATAGGACTTCAAGGTTCCGCGGTCAGCGGTATTATTCCGCTGTCGCGTGATGAGTGGTGATTTTACCACTCATTTTAGCCTTTTCTCATTATNATTCCTAACGCCCTCATATTGTTCTCTGTGGGATTCGACCCCAACCTTGTTGGGTTACTATATTTGACAACGATCGCTTACATTCTTTTAAGGTGTAAATTGAGCCTATCATCGCGTTCCAACCATTGATGCAACATTTTATTTATCCGCTGGGCGCGGAAAGGAAGAATCAGAAAGCTGTAAAGTCCAAGTCCGCTGCAACGGTCATTAATCCGCTGCATTGGAAGCCTCTTCACCCCAGCGCTCAAAAATACGCTGGAAGCGGATTCTCCGTAAGGACATTTTTTCCCAGTATTTTCAGCCATGTATAAATAGATCTTTTCTTCATTTTTTAGGGTATGAGCCGTTTGGAGAACACGTGAACAATAATTTTTATCTATTTTGAGTATTTTTAGCTTAGCTTTAACCATTGTTCTTCAATTATTATCTTGAATTTTACATTTATGAGCTTAATTTCATCTTCTACTTGTGTTTCTCCTTCAAATATGAGTAGCTAGACCCGTAAGCTAGGGTTGTGGCTCAACCCTAGTGTGGGTAATTAATGGGTTTTCAATTTTAGGATGATTATGTGTATGTGTGTTAGGTATTTAGCTTAATTTGTGCATAGGTCTCAGAATTAGTGGTTGCAAACACTATTTCAAGCCTTAATGACTAGGGTCACTCTTGAGAAAGAGGACCCAAGTCTAGGTAATTGAGCTAACGAGGTATTGGGGAAAACTCAAGAGATTGATAGCCCCTATAAAAGGGTGAATGCTAGAGATGGCTACACCCGACTTGAGCCAATTCATGTGCATAAGTGAAAACACCCAATTGTGTTTGAGAAGGCCAAATTGGGCAAAGTCACCCATATTACCGAGAGGTAGTGGGTGAGTAACTTTACATGAGGTTATTACTTTCACCCACATTTCACAAGTTCATTCTCAATTTTAGACTCGTTAGTCACTCACCTAGGAGGAAGTCACAACCCTAGTCCCTTTATCAATTGAGAAAATCTACAAAAAGATATTAGTTAGCTAGTTCATAGTTCAATTAGATTAAATCATAGTACAATTAAAACAAACTTATTATGAGAAGTGTAATTAAGAGCATGACACGCCACTAGATCATTTAGACACTCAACTCCAACATTCTTAGCTCCCTGTGGAAATTGATCCCGACCCTTCGGGTAAAAGCTGCATTGACCTCTTCCTTGCTACTGTTTAGTGGTATAGGCGGGAGACGGTCAACTTTTGACGCCATTGACGGGGAGCTTTTACGGTGTTTATTGTCTACGTGAATAGTGGTGTCAATTGTTCTTCTTTCCTTCTATTGCTAACGTGTGTGTTTAAATTCAATTCAGGTAAAAATGGCAGATCCTTTGGGAAATATCATTCCGGGGGAGGAGGTATATGACAATGGAGAGGCTGAATTAAATCAAGTACCTCCACCTCCCAGACGAGGACGACATGCCAATCTTAATGATGATATTCCAGACCCTTCCCCGCCTCCACCTCCCAGAGCTTCCCCTCGGGTGATACCAAACGAGGGGTATGCGAGTGCTATTGTCTCGCCTAGAATCCGGATGGACAACTTCCAAATCACAAATGTGATGTTGACACTCTTGGAGCAGCGTGGGTAATGCACAGGAGCTCCGCACCAGAATGCTTACAAGCATTTAAAGGGGTTCGTTGATACCTGCTGGGGAAGCAAGCAAACAAACATCTTAGAGGATGCATTAAGGCTTCGGCTATTTCCCTTCTCTCTCCGAGGAAAAGCCCTAGATTGGCTTGAGCGACTCGCCAACCATTCCATATCCACATGGGATGAGTTGGCGGACAAGTTCATCGCTAAATTCTTCTCTCCTGGGCACATGGCTGCATTGAGAGATGAAATATTGTCTTTCAACCAAGAACCAAATGAGCCTCTTCATGAGATATGGGAGCGGTACAGAACCATGGTAAAAGAGTGTCCAAATAATGACATGACCGAGGCCATGATACAACAGACCTTCTACCGAGGAATAAATACCACCAATCAGTGTGTGTTCAACCAACTCGCTGGAGGAAACTTTATGAAGCTAACTTACACTGAGGCATGTGACATCTTAGATGAAATGGCTGACACATCGTCGGCATGGCAAAGTAGAGAAAATGTGCCTCAGGGTGATCCTAGTGTTATTAACCTCCACAAAGAGCTGCAATATCATGGGCAAGAAATTGGCGAGCTTACCACCACCATGAATCAACTTGCTAAGGCACAACTTCAACAAATACAAAGCCCAAAGCAAGTGCATGCTATGGAGGGGGTAAATCTTTTGGTGAATAAGCGAAGGCCTCATGACAATCAAATGCAAAACAACAATGACCAATGCAACTAAGGAGTGAGTGGGTATAATCAAGAATAATCTCATGGCGATCAAGATGAAGATGTGATGTATGCCAAAAATTTTCAAGGGCAAAGGAACAATCAAGGAAGAAATCAAAATTGGAATAATCAAGGGAACAACCAAAGTTGGAACAATCAAAGGCAAAGCAATTGGAACAATAATAACAACTCAAGAAATTGGGGTGGTAATGGTAATAGAGGGTTGGGCTTTCAAAGGCCCCCGATGTACCAACAACCAAGCAATCCACCGCCGTATCAATCACAAGGCCAAGGTTCCTCAAGTAATGACATGTGTAGAATTAAGCAAATGTTCAAACAAATGATGGAACACAATGCGGATTCGGATGCTCAACTTGCCTCCCATAACACCTCCATTCGAAATTTTGAAGTTCAAATGGGAAAAATATCACAAGCCTTAAACACACGCCCGAAGGGAGCACTACCTAGTGATACGGTAGTGAACCCCAAGAACAGGAACCACAACAATAATACCAGTCATGCCATGGCGGTGACCACAAGAAGTGGACGAGGTGGTTAGGCTAGTTCTTCAAAGCAAAAGAGAGTTGTTGATAATGAGGATTACTTGCAAAATGATGAGGTTCCGATTGAGTTTGAACATGTGGTGGAAGAGCCAATAACTAGTGAAGTGAGAATTAATATTCATGATCACTAGGATGAATTGCAAAGTGACGTGAACCCGTCTAGGGAACACGTAATTGACATGCCCAAACCGGTTGTGTTCAAAGCAAAGGAACCGTTTCCTAGGCCTACTCCTCCCTATCCTCAAAGGTTGGCAAAGCAAAAGAATGAGAACCAATTCAAGAAATTCATCAGCATGACGAAGAGTTTATCCATCAATGTTCCTTTGGTTGAAGCACTTGAACAAATGCCCAGGTATGCCAAGTTCATGAAGGACTTGGTCACAAAGAAAAGTTCAATGGAGTTCGAAACTATAAAAATGACTCATCAAGTGAGTGCAATAGTGAACTCAATGGCACCCAAGCTTGAAGACTCCGGTGTTTAACCAACGAATTAGATTCTTTGCCAAGGCAATTTTAAGAAGAACACGGGTTTCTGATAACCAAAGAATAAGCTAATAATTGCAAGTAAATTTGTAATTGGAAAGCTGTACGATACGCGAAAAGTAAGTATATTGCAATAGTAGTTCGAATGTGTCCTTACAAGTTATATTTTACTCCCTTATATAGGGAATTTCTTAATGTAACGTCTACCCTTTTCAGTAATTGAGCATTAATGACTAATAATGACATTAATTTAACGTTACAATGATTAACCGTAACTGTTGCATGAAGGTTATGTAACGTTTGGCTCATTAATTGAAGATCTCCGAATTTGCCCTTTATTCTGCCTGGATTCATCCTGCCCGTGTCTCTTCTTCTTCTCAATTAGGTTAAGATTCTCGTATCTGATTATTTCGTGGTTATGCTATTCCATGCCTCTTTGCCTCGTACCTCTTCGTGAAGTTTCGTCCAGTTGTCACATTTTCATTATTCCACATAGATTGCTGAGTCATCATAATTATTACACGTGTGAAGCTCTTTTTTACCAATACAGATAGTCCCCCCACTTCTTATTTATTTATCGATTAATACTTGGTAAGTGGATACTCATTTATGGCGGGACTATTTTGCCATCGCTTCACTCGTAACATTGCATCCATCTCTGAACGTAGGCGTCGCTTGTCACTTCCATTTAATGCCCGTGCCACATGGCATTCCTGGATTGGTTCTGCAATTGTTCAGCGCCTTTTAGGGCTTTTTGCGGCTGCATCAGTCATGAAGTGACATCTTCAATTATGACTTTCACATTACTTTTTTTTCCATTTTTTGACGGTTGTCTTCGAGTATAAATACCTCTTTTTTCCTTTGTTTACTTTCATGAAAAACTTCTAACCTTCATTCTTCGTTTGCAAATTCTTTGTCTTTGTAAATATGTCTTCTTCAAACCAGCAATCTAAGAGAGTCATTGATGTAGATGATCTGACTCCTTCTTCTGCTCCGACACGGAGTAGGAGAGGCGGTAGGCTTAGGAGTTTAGGTTCTACTCCTCCCAGGGGTTCTTCTTCTTCTCATGTTACTCCCCCATCTTCTTCTAGGTTTGCCATTTCTTTATCTTCTCCAAGGGCTAGGGCTTCTAGATCTTCATCAAAATGTAGAGAACACAATGAACCTTTGCGTGAACCGAGGATTGACGAGATAGTACCCGCGGAGTTTTCTTTTGCTAGGGATAGTCAGGCCTTAAAAGAACAGCTTTCTTCATTGTCTTCTCATGACGGTGCTAACATGTACCCTACCCAAATAACTGAGGGTTTAATATCTCTCGTGCACAGGGACTGTTATTGGAAGCTTGATTTTCCTGTTGTTGTTCCCAATGGTAATCAAAGAATAAACTCTTACAAGACAGGGTATTCTTTTGTTTATACCTATCCTTTCACATTAGGATTCAAGCCTCCCATCGACCCTGTTATTATCGAGTTTTGTCGATTTTTCAAAGTTTGTCTGGGACAAGTTGGTCCTCTCGTGTGGCGAGTTGTTGCATTCCTTAGATATTTGGCTAATTTAGCTTCGGTCCCCTTTACCTTTTATCATCTCATCCGCTTCTATTCTCTGATGCTATTCCGCCAAGGAGTGTTTACTCTCACGGCTAGGAGTAAAAGGGTGTTAGTGATTCCTGATGATGATAAAGATCAAGGGTGGTTCCTCCGGTATGTTGCTGTTCCTACTACTAGTTTAGTAGGTGAAGAAAATCTCCCCTTCCCTGAGAAGTGGAATCTTGTACGTGAGTACAGTTTTGCTCACATTCCTTTCCTTTTGTTTTTTATACTTTATCAGTACCGTAACTGTTTTTGTTCTTTGCAGCAATCATGAGAACCGTCGAGAATGTCTCCGATTTTTGCGATTGGGTAGAAAAGCTCTTGTTGATTGCTCCGTTAGAACATCGTTCGTGGAAATACCTCTCCGGGAGGTTTGGTTGGAAAGTTAAGACTCACGGTAAACGAAGTTTCATGTTTTTACTTCTTCTCTCTTTCGAGCTTTATTTGATCCCTTTCATTTGGTAGGGTTTCCTGCTCGTGGAGTTTCTGCTGCAGCTGTGTCTGTTCCGAAGTTGTCCTCGGTGAAGGCCCAGGAGATAATTTCTGGTTCCTCCTCATAAAAAAGAAAAGCAAGTGGGTCCAGGACCTTAGAGGAGGAGGAGGAAGAGGAGGGTTTTGTAGTCCACATGTCACGTAGGAGGAAGGTGGTCTCTGACAACGAGTCTGCACCTGTCGTTGACCCTCCCGTGCCTGAATCTGAACTGTCTGACTCCGAGGATGAAACTCCCTCTCCTTTTCGTGAATCTGTTGATCTCCTGTTCCGTGAAGGTTTTGGTACCATTGATGAGGAATCTCCCCTTGCTGTTTTCTCTCCTCCTGCTCCTAAAGA
The DNA here is from genome assembly GCA_005239495.1 of Nicotiana undulata. Lineage (NCBI taxonomy): Eukaryota > Viridiplantae > Streptophyta > Magnoliopsida > Solanales > Solanaceae > Nicotiana > Nicotiana undulata. The sequence continues at coordinate 28,654 of ML259897.1, read as the reverse complement.
ACTTCCCTCAATTACTCCTGTTATAATATCTGATCCCATGGCTATTCCCCCTACTGTTGTTGCTTATGCTCCCGTGGCTTTTTCTGCCTCTCAGACTTCTCTGCCCGTGGCTCCTTCATCTATCCCTGCTTTTGTGCCTTCTGCTGCAGAAGTCGGGTCTTCCAACAGGGGGGAGATGAGGCAGGTGGTGATAGATGTTCCAGCAGCGGGCAACCTCTTCAAAAAGTCGGGCCAGGCTGACGTATGGTTGAAACCATTGATAGGTCCTACTGAGAAAGCTAAGTTGGAAAACCATGGTTCCCTCACTTGGGTAAATGAGATTGTGCACTCTTCTTTAAAGGTAAAATTTGCTTTCCTTTGCATGTATTCATATACATTCTTACCGTATGTGATTTATCTTCTTTTGTAGATCAATCTTGTAGGCACGTAGTTAATGAAGAGGGTTTCCCAAATGGAGCAGGCAGCAAGGGATTTTTGTATCGAGGCAGATAATTGGAAGGAGTAGTACGAGAGTTTAGAACTTGAAAATGAGGCAGTGGAGGAAGAAAAGTGTACCTTGGAGCAGCAAGTTAGGCTGATGGCAGCAAAATTGGCCGTTGAGAAGGTGTCTTCGAACCAGGCAGGTAAGGACAAGAGTGTCTTAGAGTCTTCATTTGCAGAGAAGCTTTCTCGTGCCTCTGAGGAGATTAGGAGCTTCAATGCCTTGTTGGACGAGAAGGAGGAGTATTTTTGTGAACTTGTTCAATCACTCACTCAAACCCAGGAAGACCTCCGTAACTTTTTGGAGAAGGTCCAGTTTCTGGAAAGGTCCTTCGCTCCTTTAAAGGCCTCTCATGATGCTGCCGTGGCTGAAAGGGATGAGTTAAGAGCTGAAGTTGAACTGTGGGAGAAAGATTAGAAGCTCTTGAAGACAAAGCAACCGTCGATGTTAGCTGGGCTTATTTGAACTCCCGTCTTGACACATTGACGGAAATGGGCCAAGAGGGTTTTGACTTGGAATCCGAAATTGCTAAAGCCAAAGAGACAATTGAGAAGTCTCAGCAAAGTCAAAGTCTCTCTTCACCAGAGGTTGAGGTCCCTGCTGCTCGTGTCTCTCCATCTCAAGCCGCTCCTCCTGCCAGTGAAGACAACCCTCATCTGAAAAAGTTTAAGAACTTGGTTCTTTTCTTTTATTTGTATCAATTGGTGGTTACCCCTAGTCCCATCGGGGATAAAGTTTGAATCCTTCGTATGTCCCCAACTGACAACTTATGGGCAACCAATGTAAAAATTAATACGGTTTAGACTAAGTTAATACTTAGTTTATTTTGCCGTTAGTATATCAATATCAGCATGAATTTAGTTTTCGTTGAGTTTTTGTTTCCATCTTTAAGTTCTTGCATGCTTTATTCTTGAGGTTTTCGATTTACCTCTAGTTTTGCATTTATAAAATGCTTGGATTATTCGTACCTTTTCGTAATAGGCATGGTTTATGAAAGAGGGACCTTTTTGATCGACACTTAATGAACAAGACATCTCAACTTCATAATGGTGTAAATATACAAAAGAGAGATAGGAATTTTCACATCTTTAACAATGTTTTGAAGAAAGTTTTTTGCATTGAACTTTCATAACATTTCACATGTGTTTGTGTATCGTCTATAACTCATTTTGCAACAGTTTTCTTTTAACATATTTGATATAAACTTGCACTCGTAACTGTTTTACTTTTGTAACAGTTTTTTTTTTGAATTAGTACAAGGGGATAACTGTTTTTCATTTATAATAGTTTTAAATACAAGGGTATGAACTTTTACCCATAACTGTTTTTATTGATTAGAGTTTTTAAATGTATACAAGGGTCATGCTTTTTCATCCGTAACTGTTTTCATTCACAACAGTTTTCTGAATAAGTACAAGGATAATGATCTTTCATCCGTAACTGTTTTCATTCACAACAGTTTTTGAATAAGTACAAAGATGTGCATTCTACCCGTAACTAATATTCTACCTTTAACCTGAACATTCATTTATATTTACGAATATGTTTTTGAAACATTCGTTTACATTTACGAATATGTTTTTGAAGGTTTTTGAATCAGTCTTTGTTTTTTGAGTCTTTGGCTCTTTTTGATTCTGCTCATAATACTTGACTTAGATGGATCTTTAGGCTTGAGCTTTGACTTTTTGATAGTCTTCTTTGCTTCATATTTTCCCTCCATACTATATAGTCCCCCAAGTGTTTGAGATTTAAAGGATGAAATCTCGAGCACTTGACTATTCCTTCCTTGTGGTCCTTTTCCTGAAAAGAAAAAATATTCGGGACTCGAAGGTATATAGTTTTTAGATGATAACTGCTTAAACCTTTAAAACGTCCATCAGAAAGTTGTAACCCTAGACCAAGAATTCAGTTACTTCCTCGTGTCTTTGCAGGTCTAATATCATCATCTGGTGATGGTTTAGCTTTTTTCCTATCATCTAAAATGGTTAGTATAATTTTAACTGTACAAAAGTAAAATCGAACGTAATGATACCTGACCGGGGGTATTCCTTTTACTTAGAAGTAGTACTTCTTCAGATGAACAACATTCCAACTGGTTGGTAGGATTCTGCCGTCCATAGCCTCGAGCTCATAAGCGCCCTTTCCAAAAATGCCAGACTTTGTAAGGTCCCTCCCAATTTGGATTTAGTTTTCCTGCACCAGCTCCTTCGTTTATTGGAAGACTTTCTTGAGGACGAAGTCCCCGATTTTGAAATATCTGAGGTGAGCTTTTCTGTTTTAGTATCGCTCTATAATTTGTTTTTGGGCTGCCATACGTATTAGTGCAACTTCTCTTCTCTGTTCGAGCAAATCCAGGTTGGTCTTCAACTTGTCGTTGTTCGTTTCTTCCATTGCTGTTGTGAACCTTATGCTTGGTTCGCCAATTTCCACGGGTATTAAAGCTTCTGCTCCGTAAAAAAGCGCGAATGGAGTTTCACCCCTAACTGTTTTTGCAGTAGTCCTGTAGGCCCATAATACCGCTGGTAGTTCGTCTGGCCAGTTTCCCTTGGCTCTTTCCAACCGTTTCTTCAGGTTGTTAACGATGACTTTGTTGGTTGACTCAGCTTGCCCATTAGCTATGGGGTGATATGGTGATGAAGTGATTCTTTTGATTTGCCAGCTTTCGAAGAATTCTGTGATTTGTCAGCCTATAAATTGTGGGCCATTATCACATGCAATTTCCTTCGGTATTTCAAAGCGGCATATTATATTTCGCCATATGAAGCTCTTCATTTCATTCTCTCGAACTTGTTTAAAAGATTCTTCCTCCACCCACTTTGTGAAATAATCAGTTAACACGAGTAAGAACCGTACCTTTCCTTTAGCTGGGAGAAGGGGTCCCATTATGTCCATACCCCATTTCATGAATGGCCATGGCGATATTACTGGGTGAAGTAGCTCCGTTGGTCGATGCATGTTATTAGAAAATCGTTGATATTTGTCACATTTAGCCACGAGACTCTCGGCCTCTTCTTCCATTTTGGGCCAATAATACCATGCTCTGATTAAGGTTTTAACTAAGGATCTTGCTCCTGAGTGGTTTCCGCAGTGTCCTTCATGCACCTCCTTCATAACGAACTCTGTTTGATTGGGTCCGAGGCACTTAGCTAAGGGACCCCCAAACATTTTGCAATATAATGTGTCGCGAATGAGGCAGTACCGTGCAACTTTTCAGCAAAGCGCTTGAGCTGCTTTCTTGTCCTCGGGTACGATGCCATTCTGCAAAAAGTTTAAAATTTCATTTCTCCAATCCCAAGTTAAATGGTTAAATGTTACCTCATTTTTATCCTGATCGATTTATGAATGAAATAGGTGTATGAAAATTGCATTGTCTTTATTTGTCACTTCCGCAACTGCTGCGAGGTTAGCTAATGCATCCGCTTATGCATTTTCCTCACTGGGTATTTGCATATCTTCATGACTGGAATTGTCTTACCAGGTCTCGTGCCTTTTCTAGGTATTGTTGCATCCGAGCCTCTCTAGCGGTGTAAGTCCTCTGCATCTGGTTCACCACTAGTTGAGAGTCACTTTTGATCACGATTTTCTCGATTGAGAGCTCTCGTGCGAGCTCAAGCCTTGCAATGACAGCTTCGTACTCTGCTTCATTGTTAGTTATGGGATAACATTTAATAGCTTGTCGTATCTTTTCACTCGTAGGTGATATTAAAACAATTCCCAAGCCAGCTCCTTTCACATTAGAGGAGTCGTCAGTAAATAAGGTCCATATTCCTGGATTAGCCCCATTAAAGAGTTGTAACTCTTTTTCCACTTCAGGGATTATGCTAGTATTAAAATCAGTGACGAAATCAGCTAAAATATGAGACTTTATTGCAGTCCTAGGCTGATATATTATGTCATGCTCGCTTAATTCTATTGCCCATTTATCTAATCTTCCTGATAGTTTTTGTTTATGCAGAACATTTCTCAACGGGTATGAGGTCACAACAGTGATTGGATGACATTGAAAGTATGACCTTAATTTTCTAGCTGCCATGATTAGAGCTAAGGCTAATTTTTCTAGATGTGGGTATCTAGTTTCAGCATCTAATAAAGACTTGCTTACATAATAAATTGGAGATTCTTTACCTTTGTCTTCTCTTACCAGTACTGCACTTACGGCAATTTCTGCAATGACAAGATAGACATACAACCTCTCCCCCTCTTTTGGCTTAGATAGCAACGGGGGTTTTGATAGATAGGCCTTCAAATATTTGAGAGACTATTTACATTCCTCAATCCATTCGAACTGATTCTGCTTTTTAAGAACTGAAAAGAATTTAAAACTCTTCTCCAAAGATCTGGAAATAAATCTTCCTAAGGCTGCAATTCTTCCTTTTAGTCGTTGAACTTCCTTTTTGCTCGTAAGTACATTAGGTATCTCATCAATAGCTTTAATTTGAGCAGGATTTACCTCTATTCCTCTATTTGTTACAAGGAAACCCAAAAACTTACCTGATTCTACGCCAAAGGCGCATTTTTTTGGATTTAGTTTCATGTTATACCTGCGCAGGATTTAGAAGGTAATTGAAAGATGTTGGAAGTGATCTTTCGCTTGTGTTGATTTTACCAGCATGTCATCAATGTATACCTCCATCGTTTCCCCCATATGTTCTTGGAACATCTTGGTCACCAGCCTTTGATATGTGGCTCTAACATTTTTCAGACCAAAAGGCATGACCTTGTAACAGTAAGTCCCCCTGTTTGTAGTAAATGAAGTTTTTTACTCATCTGAGGGATCCATTTTAATCTGATTATAACCAGAGTACGCATCTAGAAAGCTTAATAATTCATGACCTGCAGTGGCATCAATCATTTGATCTATGTGCGGTAATGGAAATGAGTCTTTAGGGCATGCTTTATTTAAATCAGTGTAGTCTATGCATACCCTCCATTTACCATTCTTTTTGGGCACCACTACAGTATTTGCTAACCAATTAGGATATTTTACCTCACGTATCGAACTAATTTTCAAGAGTTTTTGTACCTCTTCGTCGATCACTTGGTTCTTGAATGGTCCTTGATTTCTTTTATTTTGCTTGACAGGCACAAAAGATGGATCTTCATTTAGTTTATGAGTCATCACTTCCGGAGGAATACCTGTCATGTCTGAATGGGACCAAGCAAAGCAATCTGCGTTAGCCTTTAAATATTTAAATAACTTACCTCTTTTGCTGGGGCTTAGCCTCGTGCCTATGTGGACTTTTTGTTCGGGCTTATGCTCAAATAGTGGAACAACTTCGAGCTCCTCCATAGTCGTTTTGATATGCTCGTCCTCTTCTAGTTCCTGAATGACATCAGGTGTGGAATCCATGTCCGCATGTTTTGATACTTCTTCCGAGGTGACTTGGTTCACCTTCTCGTGGTTACCTTCTTCCACACCTATTTGAACAATAGTTTCTCATATACCTGTCTGATTAATAGTTTTTTCCGTACCTGTTTGAACAACAGTTGTTTCTGTACCTTCTTGAACGAATCTTTCGTCTTTTGATTTCTCTGCTTCTTTATTTTTGTTAGACTATGCTACGAAATTTATATTCTTTGAGGTTTGCTAATCGCCTCAAATTTGTTGAATTCCCCATTCAGAAGGGAACTTAATTACCTGTTGTAAGGTAAATGGAACAACTTTCATGTCATGGATCCATGGTCTCCCCATGATTACATTATAGGCCATGTCAGTATCGATGACTTGGAATCTAGTATTTTTGATTACTCCCTCTACATAGGTGCTAAGTTCAATTTCCCCTTTTGTTATGACCGTAGAGTTGTCAAACCCGGATAAGGCTCGTGCTTTTGGGATTACTTGATCCTCCATTAGCATTTCTTTCACAACTCTCGACAAAATGATATTGACTGAGCTACCTGGATCAATCAACACTCTTTTTACGTTAGTGTCATGTATAAGTAGGGATATTACCAGTGCGTCGTTGTGTGGAAGCATTAATTCGTTGATATCTGCATCGTTGAATGATATATTTTCTGCTTCCAGGTTTTCACGAATCGGCTTCCCGTGTGTAATTGTGAATTTTGTGGTTCTTTTGCAGATTACTCCGTTCACCTCCTCACCTCCATGTATCACGTTGACCATTCGGTTTGGAGATGGTGGTTTTGGGGGCTCCTTCCTGTTCTTCATATATTCCTGCTTACCTTTATTACTAAACAATTCTGTTAGATAACCCTGTTTTAATAATTGTTCCACCTCACCTTGCAAAAATATGCAATCCGACGTTCTGTGTCCATGATCGATATGGAATTCACACTAGAAGTGTGGATTCCTTCTATTTGGGTTTGACCTCATTTCTTTGGGCCATCGAACCTTATCGCCCATATTTGTCAGTACTGTGGTTAGTTCAGAAGTACTTACATTGAAGTTGTGGTCTCCAATTCTTGTACTACCTCTGCTTCGTTCATCGCGATCCTTTCTGGATCTTGATGAGGATGAGCCTGTATCTCTATTTGACGGTCTGTATTCTGACCGGACGTTTTCAAACCCGGGACGAGTTTCTCGCCCCGAAGGTTCCATATAAGGGTCGTACCTTTTTTTACCTGTTCTCTTTTTTGGTTTGGAGCGTATGGAATTGGTTCGATCTTCAGCAGTTGATTGAGAAATGGTGTCTTATTCTATTCGTAGCTTAGTGCTATACCTGTTATAGACGTCGTTCCATGTTATGACTGGGAATTCCCTCAAGCTTTCCTTGAGTCTCCTCGTGGCTTCAGAGCTTCTATCATTTAAATTGCTTGCAAATGCCATGGCTGCCCAATTGTCAGGTACCCTTGGTAGCAGCATTCTTTCTCGTTGAAACCTGTCTACAAATTCATGAAGCAACTCCGCGTCTATTTGTTTTATTTTGAATATGTCTTCCATTCTTTTTTCGACTTTTTGCGCACCGAAATGTGCTTTTATAAAAGAATCTGCAAGCTCAGCAAAAGATTCAATAGAATTTTCGGGTAGAAGGGAATACCATGTTAATGCTCCTTTGGTGAGTGTTTCTCCGAACGTTTTGACTAGGACTAACTCAATTTCTTGTTTAGTCAGGTTGTTGCCTTTTACTCCAGTGGTAAAAGCAGTTACATGATCACGTGGATCGGTTATCCCGTCATACTTGGGAATATCAGGCATTTTGAATTTCTTGGGGATAGGCAAGGGTACTGCACTTGGCTTCCAAGGTTGTTGAGAATATCTATCAACATCAATGCCTTTAATGACAGGTGGTACTCCAGGGATTTGCTCAATCCGATCGTTTTGTTCCTTCACCTGTTTCTGTAAGGTTAGTAATAAAGATTGTAATTCTAGGTTATTGAACATACCTGGTCTCGCTTCAAGGGACTCATTTAGAGTGCCTCGGTTTCCTGAGTTTGCTAACCTAGATTGTGGGTTTTCCACATTTACGGTGTTGTTAGGAGGTGGCGTAGGTGATGCAACTGGTAATCCTCTCATGAAAGCTTGTAAAGCTTGAGTCGCATATTCACCAACCATTTGCTTCACCTGATCTTTTTCTCCTGTTTGTTCATTTGCGTTGTTATTATTGTTTTGAGCCGTGGATTTGTCTGGGGAATGCTCCCTTGAGCCCCGTGGGGTTCCTGAAGGTGATGGAACTGGAGTTCCAATTCTCTATTGATTGTTGTCGTTGGCATTTGACATAATTCTCAGAATGTTAGAAGAAACAAAGATTACCAGATTCCCGGTAACGGAACCAATTTGTTTAACCAAAGAATTAGATTCTTTGCCAAGGCTATTTTAAGAAGAACACGGGTTTCTGATAACCAAAGAATAAGCTAATAATTGCAAGTAAATTTGTAATTGGAAAGCAGAAAGATTACCAGATCCCCGGTAACGGAACCAATTTGTTTAACCAAAGAATTAGATGCTTTGCCAAGGCTATTTTAGAAGAACACGGGTTTCTGATAACAAAAGAATAAGCTAATAATTGTAAGTAAATTTGTAATTGGAAAGCAGTAAGATACGCGAAATTTCTTAATATAGCGTCTACCCTTTTCAGTAATTGAGCATTAATGACTAATAATGGCATTAATGTAATGTTACAATGATTAACCGTAACTATTGCGTGAAGGTTATGTAATGTTTGGCTCATTAATTGAAGATCTCCGAATTTGCCCTTTATTCTGCCTGGATTCATCCTGCCCGTGTCTCTTCATCTTCTCAATTAGGTTAAGATTCTTGTATCTGATTATCCGGTGGGTATGCTATTTCGTGCCTCTTTGCCTCGTACCTCTACATGAAGTTTCGTCCAGTTGTCACGTTTTCATTGTTCCACATAGATTGCTGAGTCATCACAATTATTACACGTGTGAAGCTCTTTTTTACCAATACACCCGGGGCATTCACCATTCCTTGTACAATTGGTAGCGCGGATTTTGCCAAGTCATAGTGCGACTTGGGAGCTAGCATCAATTTGATGACATATTCAGTCTTCAAAACCTTGGGAATTAGTCAACCTAGGGCTACTTCCATGCGACTTCAAATGGCGGATCAATCTATGAATCGGCCTCTAGGGATCATTGATGATGTGTTAGTGCGGGTTGACAATTTCATTTTGCCCGCAGATCTTGTTATCTTAGATTGTGAGGTGGATTATGAAGTTCCTATCATCTTGGGAAGGCCCTTCCTTGCAACGGGGAAGGCCTTAGTTGATGTGGAGGCCGGTGAGCTCACCTTCCGGGTGAGTGATGAAAAGGTCGTGTTCCACGTTTGCAAGTCAATGAAGCAACCAAATAGCACGGAGGTGTGTTCTTTCACGGACCTTGTCACCGAGGTCATTATTGATGAAACAAGCTCAATGATAAATGTGGAAGATCCCGTGGAAGCAACTTTATTGAACCATGATGATATTGTGGTGGATGTCTTGATCGAGTGTACCAATGCTCTACAAGGCATGGGTTCTTATTCATGTGGTCCTCGAAAGTTATCCTTGGATTTGGGGAATAGGAAAACTCCTCCGACAAAGCCTTCAATTGAAGATCCACCTACCTTGGAGTTGAAGCCGCTTCCACCACACCTCAGGTATGAATTCTTGGGTCCATCTCGTACTTTACCTGTTATACTTTCTTCTTGCGTAACTAAATTGCAGGTAGACTCTACTCTCAAAGTGCTAAAGAAGAGGAAGAAGGCCATAGGTTGGACACTTGCTGATATTCGAGGTATAAGCCCCGTATTTTGTATGCACAAGATCATTCTTGAGGATGGAGCAAAGCCTTCCGTAGAACACCAACGGAGGCTAAATGAGGCAATGCAAGAGGTTGTCAATAAAGAGATAATCAAGTGGCTCGATGCTGGGGTCGTCTACTCAATCTCTGATAGTGCTTGGACTTCTCTAGTCCAATGTGTTCCAAAAAAGGGTGGCATGACCGTGGTACAAAATGACAAGAATGAACTTATTCCAACAAGGACAGTCACTGGTTGGCGAGTATGCATGGATTACCGCAAGTTGAACAAAGTGACCCGCAAGGATCACTTCCCTTTGCCTTTCTTGGACCAAATGCTTGACAGACTTGCTGGGAGAGCTTTCTATTGTTTCTTGGATGGGTATTCAGGTTATAATCAAATCTTGATAGCTCCGGAAGACCAAGAAAAGACAACCTTCACTTGTCCTTATGGGACATTTGCTTTCTCCAGGATGCCTTTTGGATTGTGCAATGCACCTGCTACATTCCAGCGATGCAGGATGACAATTTTCACTGATATGGTTGAAGACTTTCTTGAGGTATTCATGGATTATTTCAGCGTGGTAGGGGACTCCTTTGATGAATGCTTGAAAAATCTTGATAAAGTCCTTGCCCGTTGTGAAGAAATCAACCTAGTGCTCAACTGGGAAAAATGTCACTTTATGGTTGAAGAAGGAATAGTTCTGGGCCACAAATCTCAAAGCGTGGAATTGAAGTAGACAAGGCCAAAATCGAGCTCATTTCCAAATTTCCTCCTCCGACCTCGGTGAAGGGAGTCCGTAGCTTTCTTGGGAATGCAGGGTTCTACCGACGCTTCATTAAAGACTTTTCGAAGGTGGTGAATCTTATTTGCAAGCTATTGGAAAAAGATGCCAAGTTCCACTTTGATGAAAATTGTATGAGAGCATTTGGGTTATTGAAGCAAAAGCTTACTACCACGCCAATTATCACCGTGCCGGATTGGAGCTCTCCTTTTGAGCTAATGTGTGATTCCAGTGATGTGGCAGTGGGGGCGGTTTTGGGCCAAAGGGTGAACGAAATCTTTCACCCCATCTATTATGCAAGCAAGACCATGAACTCCGCCCAAATGAACTACATCGTCACCGAAAAAGAGTTGTTAGCTATAGTCTTTGCAATGGAGAAATTCTGGCCTTACCTTATGAGCGCCAAGGTGATAGTTCACACCGACCATGCGACGCTGCGGTACTTAATGATGAAAAAGGATTCCAAAGCTAGACTTATGCGGTGGGTGTTATTGCTTCAAGAGTTTGATTTGGAGATCGTTGATAGAAAGGGGAGTGAGAACCAAGTGGCCGACCATCTTTCTCGTTTGGAAGAGCAAGGGAGGCCAAGTGATGGTCTTGAGATTAATGATAGTTTCCCGGATGAACAACTTCTATCCGTCTCTTTGCATGATATGCCATGGTTCGCGGACATCGCCAACTACTTTGTCACCGGTATTGTCCCGCTTGAGCTCTCTTCTAACCAAAAGAAGAAGCTTAGACGGGATAGCTTGGATTATTATTGGGATGATCCGTATTTGTTCAAGATATGCAATGATGCTGTCATTCGGCGGTGTGTGCCCGACGAAGAGCAAGTGTCAATTCTTGGGTCATGCCACTCCTCACCTTATGGTGTTCATCATGGAAGGGCAAGGACCGCTTCAAAAGTCTCAAGTTGTGGTTTCTTTTGGCCTACTTTGTACAAGGATGCTAGTGAGTTGGTCAAACGGTGTGATGAATGCCAAATAATGGGTGACATATCCAAGAAAGATGAAATACCTCTCACTACAATCCTTGAGGTGGATATCTTCGATGTTTGGGGAATTGATTTTATGGGGCCCTTTGTTAGTTCACGTGGAAACACCTACATACTTGTGGCGGTGGACTATGTTTTGAAATGGGTGGAAGTTGTGGCTTTGACCAAAAATGAAGCCCGTAGTGTGGTTGGTTTTCTAAAGAAGAATATTTTCTCAAGATTCGGGAGACCCCATGCCATCATCAGTGACATGGGGTTCTCATTTTTGCAATAGGGCCTTTGATTCATTGTTAGTCATGTATGGAGTCAATCATAAAGTGTCTACTCCGTACCATCCTCAAGCAAATGGCCAAGTTGAAGTGTCTAATCGTGAAATCAAGAATATTTTGGCCAAGACAGTGAATGCTAATCGGACTGATTGGTCCCGGAAGCTTGATGATGCTCTTTAGGCTTACCGGACTGCTTTCAAAACACCTATTGGTATGTCTCCTTACCGGTTGGTCCATTTCAAGGCATGTCATCTTCTGGTGGAATTGGAGCACAAGGCACTATGGGCATTGAAAATGTTGAACTTGGATTGGGATACAACTACAAATCTTAGAGTTGACCACCTCAATGAGCTAGATGAGTTCAGGTTCCATGCATATGCTAGTTATTCTTTGTACAAAGATAAAATGATGTACTTGAACGACAAATATGCCAAAGACCGGGAGTTCAAGGTGGGGGACTTGGTGCTTCTTTTCAATTCTAGGCTTCGTCTCTTTCCAGGTAAACTTAAGTCCAAGTGGAGTGGCCCGTTTGAAGTGGTATTGGTTACACCCTTTGGTGCTCTCGATCTCAAAAACAAGAATGGGGAAATTTTTCATGTGAATGGGCACCGGGTCAAGCATTATCTTGGAAAATTTGAAGATAGCCACGTGGTGGCTTTGATGAAATTCATTTGAACATGCTAACATGCGTCGTGCCGCGACGTTAAATCAGGCGCTTCTTGGGAGGCAACCCAAGCGTTTTTTTTTCTTTCTTTTTGTTTATTTTTGGTAGGATAGATTTTTTGTGAACTAACCAGTTGTGAAGTTGATGTAGGACTTGGTGGATGCAGTACAGGTGAAAATCTAGAAAATGAGCAAAGTGGCAATAAATCCATTGCAGCGGTCATAAATCCGCTGACAGTGGTGACCAAGCGCTGCAGCGGAAAATGACCGCTGACAGCGCTCCATTTGGTCCCAAAAATAGGCTCTCTAAATCTCCACTCCGCTGCAGCGTTTACTATTTCTCTATTGCGGAGGGAACTTCGCTGTGGCGATGGAATACTGCTGCAACAGTGAAGATGAAAATCCAGCAGGTCTAAAAAACTAAAAGCGCAGTCAGCAGTAGAAATCCGCTGCCGCGCTAGGTAAGGTGGTCGTGGGTATACTAAGGGACCCTCACTTTTTACCCTTTTCACCCATTCGCTACTAAACCTTACATAGTTACTGTGAATTCACTCCTTCACTGCTCATCTGAGACTTTTAATTTCATCCTTCATCTACCTTCAATTACTGGTATGTTTCATGTTTTAATTTTCTTTACTTGATTATTTGTTCTTAGTTTTAGGGTGTTTTATTGTATTTTTTTTTTTGTATAGAGCTAGTGCAACCCTAATTGTTGAAATTGAATTCTTAGTGTGATTTACAATGTTGGGGTAATACTTTTTGGGTTCCTATGTGGGTAAAGGGTTCTTCATATGTGCAACTTCATAAAAATTTTGATTTTTTTATGAACCCTAGCCCTCAGTGCACTGTGTTCACGACCTCTGCTGCAGCATTTTAGAATTTTGCTGACAGCGGAGGTCCAAAACTTCATGATTCCAATTTGAGAATTCCGCTGCAGCAGTTTAGAAATCCGCTAACAGCGGTCCTGTGTAACGCTGTAGCGGCCAATAAAGTGCGGTCAGCGTTTCACAGGTTCAAATAGTTAAGTCTCAGAGCTTCTAATTTCCGCTGCAGCGGTCCAAAAATCCACGGTCCGCGTTTCATAGGATCATAAAGGGGTAGTCTGAATCCTCTCATTCCGATGCAACATTTCTTTTCCGCTAACAACAGTTTGGTCCTGAGTACACTGTTTCACTCTCTGCTTCTGCAATTCTAGTTGGTACCTAGGTATAATGTATTAATAATGTGTGTTACATGTTTGCAGAGTATGGTGAGATCCAAAGGTGGACCTGAAAAGAAACCCGGGAGAGGCGACCCTTCAAGGGGTCGAGGCAAAGGAAAGCAACAAAAACAGATTGGGCCCGACACAAGCAGTTGGGAAGACACAAAAGAGAAAAAGGACAAGCCCCTCAGAGTCGGAGTCTAGTGAATACTTTCCCTCCCGGGAAGCTTCAGAGGGATAGAGTGGGGCAGCCCTAGCAACTGCATTATCAAAGCCGAGGAGACTCATCAATGAGCCTACTAGCTCGGAGTCTTCCGATGATTCCTCGAGTCATTCAGCCACTCATCCAGAGGGCACAGGTGCAACAACTCATTCAGCAGCTCAATCAGCAGCCCCTCCTTCCATCAACCTCGAAAGCTCGGACGAGGGTCCTGATGATGGAAGGGGTGGAGACACTCTAGCACAATCTGCTGGTATTCAAAGAACCAGAAACCCCGCAGCATGGGAGGACCGATTTGTTTCTGAACCGGCCTACCATTAGTTTAGAGAAATGTGGCCTCGGAGATCTCTTATCCCGGAAAGGCCCTTCATCATCTAGGACCTCCTACCCCTCAATCCCAATGTGAAAAAGCAGTTCTTAGAAAGGGAGGGGTGGTACCTTTTCAATACCAGGGTGGTTGATGCAAATGAATATGTGGTGAAGGAGTTCTACACAAATGTAGCATTCACCAAAAAGGACACATACCTCACCAAAGTTCGCAACAAGAAAATTCTATACAATGGAAGTGCTTTCAATGACTATGCGGGTTTCGGGAAGGTTGACGAGACTCGGTATTTGGAGAAGGTTAATCAGAAAGATTTGGCTTGCCCGTGGTTGGCTTCAGTCATTGCTGCTCCAGGGACTACACCCGATTGGTTGGTTGGAGGCACCCTCATCAAGAGGAATACACTGAGTTTTGAGGTCCAGGGATGGGCCACATTTGTGTGCAGCAGGATAGACCCCATACTCCATGATAGTGATATTCCCCTTTCCAGGGCGGTGATAGTTGGGCTATTATGAACATTATCCCGATCAATGTCGGGAACATCATGTGAAGAGTGATAAAGTGGGTCGTGAAGAGGAATGAGGCCTCTTATCCTTTCCCCTATTTGCTGACTATGTATTTCCGAGACAACGAGATCGAGGGGAGGGATTTTGATACATTTGTGAAGCCCCGGACAGCTTTCTCTTGGTATCATTTGAAGGGTCTAGACAACCCCAAGCAAAGAGGGAAAACCTCTACCTTTGCAGCTCCTGGTACTTCCACATCCATAGAGCCTTTCGCTGCTTCTGAAGGCTCCGTTCCTTCAGAGGGGCCTACTGCTGCTGCTATCCCTGATCCTCCATCAGACCATGCTGTACCCATACTAGTCTCAGTGCCTTCATCATCCACCTATCCTCAAACAGCCCTGAAGGTGTCCCAGACTCTAGTTGGTATCACTAACTGGCTGCAGGTAGCTTCATCTAGACTTTCTAATCTTTCATCTACAGTTGCAGCTCAGTCAGCTCCGACGACCATTGCATTGCCTCCGACTCTAGAGGACACATTGAGGAGCGTGGTGGACAACCATAAGAAAATGTTGGAGACAAAGGAGAAGCAACAAGCGGAGATCACTTATTTGTGCAAGTATATGAAGAAAATTAAAAAGGCCAAGGATGATTCAAAGAAGGTGCAGAAGAAGATGCTGGAGACTCAGAAAGCTTTGGTGAAGGAGATGGCCAAGGTCGTTGTTGCGGGGGACATCCCCCTTGATATTTTGCTAGGAGAGTTCGGACCCACTGACCCAGCTGTGGATGAGGAAGGCCTTCCACCGGCTCCAGTTCATAAAGGTGCCATTCCCCAAACGGAGGACATGGAGATTCAACTAGAGAAGCCCGAGGGCCAGACTTCCATATAGGCGTAGGACCCTCCTATCACCACTGGCGCAACACCTTCTTCATCAGCCCCTGTTGACCCTTCTCCTATGCAGTCTGAGGCACCACATGGAGTTTCTTCTTACTCTCTCTCACCCTTATCCCCTGATTTATTTTTGATTAGTTAGAATTGAGGACAATGCTAGCTTTTATTGAAGGGGGTGGTCTCTATTTGGTTGTTGGTAATTTCAGACAATTTGATAATTTTTGGGTTGTAATAACTGTTAATACTTTTTTCTTTTTCTTATTTACATTTTCGTACTTTTAATTTTGGTATGTACATATTCAGATTCCTTACCTTATCATATGTATATATTCATCCCCTATTGTAAATATTCATTTTTGGTTTTTCGTATTTTCTACTTTATAACTTCTTTAGCTTTTTCCATTTATAGGCTAACGTTTTATTTCATTTTAGTAGCTTCTTTTTAATTTGTAACTTCTTATTTTCTTTTTGCGTTGTCAATAAGCCCCTGGTTTTCTTAAGGCCACGGTTCTTTCCAGGGGTGGAAATTGTGTGAACTGGGTGTCTCTTCCCTACGACAGATGGTGTGATGACCTTCTTAAGGGATTGAGTCAGTTTTTGGTTTTTCTTTTTGTTTTTCTTGTTGTTTTCTTTCGTTTCAGTAGTAGTGAATAGTTGTGATTCAAATAGATCTTCACTTGGCACCATCAGATTTACCTTTGACCTTATGGTTAAA
The DNA here is from genome assembly GCA_005239495.1 of Nicotiana undulata. Lineage (NCBI taxonomy): Eukaryota > Viridiplantae > Streptophyta > Magnoliopsida > Solanales > Solanaceae > Nicotiana > Nicotiana undulata. Next base: position 12,408 of record ML259897.1, on the reverse strand, counting down.
GACAGATTACAAATGAGGCTAGTTTTAGTTGTGACCATTAGAGTCTTGAATTGACTGAAATTGTTGTCAGGTGGTATTCATGGCCACATTTGAGTTTTCAATTTGAACCAAGATTGTTGTGGGCCCTTGACTCGATAATCTTTAGCAATCCTAAGGCTTGTGAGGTGAGGTTTGTAATTGCATATCCCGAGTGTCGTGCCTAAAAGTCTAGAACTTGCCCTAAGTGCTTTTCTAGGCGAAATCTTAAGTGAACTCGATTTGTGAGATGATCATAGGCCTTCCTTGAATCCCTGCTGAAATTGAAAGACCTCTTTAGCCTACCTTGACATAATCCCTAGTCAACCCCTTTTGAGCCTGAGCCGATTTGTTCAAAAACCACGTTGTTAACCTTCATCCGTTCTCTAACGACCCTCTCTTGGCACCCATTCTTTCCTTGAGCACTCTTGGTGAAGAATAGGCAAAAATCATAAGTTTGGGGGAGAGACAAGGGTTTGCATAAGTGATGAAAGGCTTGGTGGTAAAAAATGGGCCACAGAAAAGGTTGAAAATCAAAATGAACCAAAAAGAAAAGAAAAGAAAAAGGGTGAGAGGAAAAGCAAAAGTTTGAAAAAGAGGTTGAGATAATGGAAAAGAAAGAAAAAGGGAGGAAAATGAGCCCAAAACAAAAGAAAGAGTGACTATGAGTCTCTCTTAGTTCCCCAAGGGAAATGTGTGACTCAAAGAGTCAAGAGTAAAATGTGCAAAGATGTGAAAAATTGGAGTGCTTAAGGGAAGATGTTCTACCAAAGTTCATTATGACCAAATTTGATCCAAAAAGCCTCCATTGCATCCCGACAAAGCCCTATAGGATCTCAAGTTGAGTGAACTTACATTAGTGGTGATTTACACGAGGGGCAAGCTTATGGTACTTAAAGCCGGACTTGAGGCGTTCATTTGAGAGTGAAGAGAGCACCCCATGATAAACACAATGTTGAGAGTTCAATCTTTATGGTGAGGTGAGACCAAGGAAAGTAGAGGAGGAAGAGTCTTGGATCCAAGTGATTGAGGTGAAAGAGATATGCTCTATGACGATCTTAGTCAACTCTTGAAGCTTTGGTGTCATGTTAGATCCAGTGAGCTAGAAAATCATTGCATGAGTTTGTCAATAATACATTTGTGTTGGTCCCAATTGAAGCCTGATGAATCACATATTAATAGCTGAAATACTTTCTGTTTTCTTGTTACGGAAGTGGGAGTTATTTTGTTTGCTTGAGGACAAGCAAAGACTTAAGTTTGGGGGAGTTGATAACTAGTGATTTACACTACTATTTACCCCTATTTTCTTAGGTTTTGAGGCAACAAATGGCTTAATTAACCCCACATTTTGATGCAAGATGTTTGAATTGCAGGAATTGAGTCGATTTGTAAATATTGATCCAAAATGATCTCAAAAGGAGCAAAACTTGCAAAGTCCCTGAACCCAGGGGTTTTATTCCACTTCCGCGTTCCAGCCATCACTGCAGGGGTTTTATTTATTCGCTGGGCGCGAAAAGGAAGAATCAGAAAGCTGTAAAGTCCAAGACCGCTGCAGCAGTCATTAATCCGCTGCAACGGAAGCCTCTTCGCCCCGGCGCTCAAAAATACGCTGGGAGCGGATTCTCCGTAAGGGCATTTTTGTCTAGTATTTTCAGCCATGTATAAATAAATCTTTTCTTCATTTTTTAGGGTATCAGCCGTTTGGAGAACACGTGAACAGTAATTTTTAGCTTTTTTGAGTATTTTTAGCTTGGCTTTAACAGTTGTTTTTCAATTATTATCTTGTATTTTACATTTATGAACTTAATTTCATCTTCTATTTGTGTTTCTCCTTCAAGTATGAGTAGCTAGACCCTTAAGCTAGGGTTGTGGCTCAACCCTAGTGTGGGTAATTAATGGGTTTTCAATTTTAGGATGATTATGTGTATGGGTGTTTGGTATTTAGCTTAATTTGTGCATAAATCTCAGATTTAGTGGTTGCAAACACTATTTCAAGCCTTAATGACTAGGGTCACTCTTGAGAAAGAGGACCCAAGTCTAGGTAATTGAGCTAACGAGGTATTGGGGCAAACTCAAGAGATTGATAGCCCCGATAAAAGGGTGAATGCTAGAGATCGCTACACCCGACTTGAGCCAATTCATGTGCATAAGTAAAAATACTCAATTGTGTTTGAGAATGCCAAATTGGGCAAAGTGACCCATATTACCGAGAGGTAGTGGGTCAGTAACTTTACATGAGGTTATTCCTTTCACCCACATTTCACAAGTTCATTCTCAATTTTAGACCCGTTGGTCACTCACCTAGGAGGAAGTCACAGCCCTAGTCCCTTTATCAACTGAGAAAATCTACAAAAAGATATTAGTTAGCTAGTTCATAGTTCAATTAGATTAATCATAGTACAATTACAACACCCTTATTATGAGAAGTGTAATTAAGAGCATGACACGCCACTAGATCATTTAGAAACTCAACTCCCACATTCTTAGCTCCCTGTGGAAATCGATCCCGACCCTTCGGGTAAAAGCTACATCGACCCCTTCCTTGTTACTGTTTAGTGGTATAGGCGGGAGCCGTTCAGCTCTTGGCGTCGTTGCCGGGGAGCTTTTACGGTGTTGATTATCTACATGAATAGTGGTGTCAATTGTTCTTCTTTCCTTCTGTTGCTAACGTGTGTGTTTAAATTCAATTCAGGTACAAATGGAAGATCCTTTGGGAGATATCATTCCGGGGGAGGAGGTATATGACAATAGAGAGGATGAATTACATCAAGTACCTCCACTTACCAGACGAGGCCGACATGCCAATCTTAATGATGATATTCAATACCCTCCCCCGCCTCCACTTCCCATGGCTGCCCTTCGGGTGCTACCAAACGAAGGGTACGCGAGAAGAGCTATCGGACAGGAAGGTTCGTGATGTGTCTTTCATGGTTGGGGAGAAAGGTTTGCTGAAGGTGTCACCCATGAAGGGTTTTATGAGGTTTGGGAAGAGGGGCAAGTTGGGCCCCCAGTTCATTGGGCCTTTCGAGGTGCTTTAAAGGATATGGGAGGTGGCTTACATGTTTCCATGCCCCGTAAGTATGTTGGCGATCTATCCCATGTTTTGAACTTCAACAAGATTTAGTTGGAGGGAGATATGACTTATGATGTGGAACCGGTGGATTTTTTGGATCGGTAGGTTCAAAAGTTGAGGTCAAAGGACATAACTTCAGTGAAGGTTCAGTGGAGAGGTCAGCCTGTGGAGGAGGCGACTTGGGAGACCGAGCGGGAGATGCGGAGAAAATATTCACACTTATTTGAGACTCCATGTACGTTTGTAGACTCGTTCGAGGACTAATATTTGTTTAAGAGGGGGTGGATGTAACGATCCGGCTAGTCGTTTCGATAGTTATAGCCCCGTTTCCCCTATTTCTGCTTCTCTATGTGTTATTCAGCTGTATTGTGTCATATCGGGTTGGTTGGTTCGGGTCCGGAGTGGAATAAGACACTTAGTCTCCTATTTAGAAGTTTAAGTTGGAAAAGTCAACCAGATGTTGAATTATGAGTAAACGATCTCGAATTTGGATTTTTATGGTTCAGTTAGCCCCATTTGGTGATTTTGGACTTAGGAGCGCGTCCTGAATGTAATTTGGAGGTCCATGGTAGAATTAGGCTTGAATTGGCGAAATTGGAAATTTGTCTATTTTTGGTCGGCATCGGAAAATTTTATATCAGGGTCGGCTTGGAATTTCGAAAGTTGGAGTAGGTTCGTAGTGTCATTTGTGACGTGTGTGCAAAAATTTAGGTTATTCAGACGTGGTGCGGCGTTGTTTGCGTAAATTGAAGTTTAGAAGTTCTTAGGCTTGAATCCGAGGTTAATTTAGTGTTTTGATATTGTTTTGAGTGTTCCGAAGGCTCGACTAAGTTTGTATATTGGTATATGAATTGTTGGTATTATTGGTTGAGGTCCTGAGGGACTTTGGTGTGTTCCAGATGTCAACATATTGATTTTTGGTGTTTGAAAGCTGCTAAAATCTGCTGGTGTGAATTCTGCTGGTGTTTCCGCGCCTGCGGAAGGGGATCCGCAGGTGCGAGGTCGTAGGTGCGGAGCGCAGATGCGGAAAATGGGAGGCTAAGGCTGGAGCGAAGGTGCAAAGGATTTGGATGCACCTGTAGGTCCATAGGTACGAGACCTGGGCGCAGGTGCGGAGGCTGAGGGTTTAAGTGAATTTCGTAGGTGCGAGGTTTTTGACCACAGGTGCAGTCCCGCAGGCGCGGAAAAGAGGTCGCAGGTGCGAAAAGCCTGGGCAGAAAGTATAAATTTCACACTTCGCGAATTTTGGTCCATTCTTCACCATTTTCAGTCGGTTTTGAAGCTTTTGTGAGTGATTTTGAAGAGGGATTCAAGGGGATATTAGTGAGGTAAGTTTCTCGAGCCCTAATACTCGTGTTTATGGTGATTTATTTTTGTTTAATCATTTAATTAGTGGAAATTAGGGGTGAAAATGAGGGGTTAGGGCTTTGGATTTTGGAGAGTTGATTTGGGAATTTGAGGGACCAAATGAGGTCAGATTTTGATAGACTTGGTGTGGTTAGAATCGTGAGTGAATGTGCTTTCTAGTTTTGTAATTTTTGTCGGATTTCAAGACGTGGTTTCGGGGACCGGGTTTGAGCCAATTTCGGGATTTGGTCTAATTTGATAGTTTTTCTTGTGGAATTCATTCCATTAGCGTATAGTGATGGTATTGTACTGATTGTGAATAGATTCGGAGCATTTGGAGGCCGAGTTGAGGGGAAAGAGCATCGGGGGGTAGAGATTTGACCGGTTTGAGGTAAGTAGCGATTGTAAATCTAGTCCTGAGGGTATGGAACCCCAGATTTCGAATCATTTTACTATTTTGAGGTGAAACACAGTCTAGGTGACGGGCGTGTGGGCGTGCACTGTTGAGGATTGTGACTTGGTCCGTCCCGTAGCAACTGTAAAGTGCATATTTGGTTGAAACTATATGATACTTATGTGTTTTAGAATGAATTTCTGTAAATTGGACTGAATGCCATGTTTAGGCCTTATGCCAGTGCTGTTTGGACTCTTAAGGGCCTTTTTCTTACTATCCTCTCATTGTTTTCAATTGAAAATCTATACTCAGTCATGGTTATACTTATTTACTGCATAACTTAGTCTTTATTACTCTATTTTGATGCATATAAATATTGTTTTGGGCTGAGTACCTTGTTTTACTGAGAGGCCGAGTGGCTTGAGAGGTTTTTGACCGTGTGAGGCCGAGGGCCTGATTTGTGAGGATATTTATGGGATCGGGCTGCACGCCGCAACATGTTTGATATAGGCTGAGGGCCTTGTTTGATTTATGCCATTATTTGGCTTGATATAGCGCTTGGGTTGAAGGAGCTCCTCCAGAGTCTGTACACCACCCCAGTGAGCGCAAGTACCTACTGAGTGCGAGTGCCGAGTGCTGAGTGCTGAGTGATGAGAGGCATGAGCGATGGTGAGGTTTTCCCTAGGGGCTTTTTACGAGTTATTGTGAGGTATGCCCGAGGGGCTTTATGCGAGTGACTGTTAGGTTTCCCCTAGGGGCTATATATGAGTGATGTTTTTGCCCGAGGGGCTGTTTATGATTTCATCATTTTTCTTGCTCACCTTTGCATTGAGCCTCTGTTTGAAAGCTGTTGAAAAATATCTTTAAATGATTTTTACTGGAACTAGGTTTAAACGAGATGATTTGATTCAAACCCTGATTTTAAAAACATGTTGTATATTACTATGATTTCATGGTATGAATTTTATATGCTTTATTGCTCGTCACTACTGCTCAGTCTTTATTTACTGTTGGTGCTTGCTGAGTTGGCGTACTCACATTACTCCCTGCACTTTGTGTGCAGATCCAGGTGTATCTGGCCCCAGTAGTGGATGTTAGCTATTCCAGTTGTAGATCTTCTCGGAGTCGGCAAGGTAGCTGCCTAGCAATCGCGACCCTACTCTTCTCTCTCTTATCTTCCTGTAGTTGTTTTTTTGAATTTCTTTATGAAGTTTTATTATTAAATAGCTTGAGATCATATTTGAAATGAAATATCGTGTTGTTTTTGGAAATGAGTCTGCTAGCCTAGTACCAGGATAGGCACCATCACGACATGGTAGTTTTGGTCGTGACATTTGGTGAATCAGAGCTCCATCTTTTAACCATTTCAAGCTCACCAAGTCAAACAAATTTTGAATTTCCTCGCGAATGGGATGAACATGGACACAGTTCATTGATCCATCAATTATCAACTGATACAGATGAAACAACTACTCGCAACATAAAGAGTCATTTTCCCTCATCACAAGTGCAGTAACCGGTACAATTTGATGTAACTCCTCACAAACTAGGGGCACAACATAATGCAGTGACAAGCTTACCAACTACTGATAGAATTCGAGGTCCCACCAAACTATACAGAGAACCAGGTTCTCTATTAGTTTCCATAGAACACACGCACACTGCAGTAAGTAAATGACACTGAGTTTTTGCGTGGAAAATTCCCAACCCAGGGGATTAAAAACCACGATCTACCCTTGTAGGATTTCAACTTCACTACTGAGCAAACTTTTAAATTACAACCTATTGTAACCTAGGAATTAGCCTCTTAATCCCTCACTAACTTGTAAGAATCCTATTACAAGCCACTTTGTAATAACTCTATTACAAAGACTTTACAATTCGACTAACTCTATCCAAGACACAAACGCAGGGGTTTATGATTTACAAAGAGTTTCCTACACAATGCTTCTAACTAAGAAAAGTAGGAATTACAAGTAAAGAACTTTGACAAAGGTAAAACTCATTTAAGGACATATAATAACTCAATATGGGGAACTGGTCCGTAACAGTGTTTTTCTTTGTTGTTGATTCACTTGAGAACTGTTTATTGGATGATCAATCACTGTGAGAGTGCTTGAGTGAATTCTCGAAGTGTTCAAGTGATTTTTTGTCTTTGGTTTAATGTTAATATAACATTGATGAAATCACTTGAATGATGTAAGCATCTTGGGTATAAGATCATTCCCAATGAAGTTGAATGATGCATTGTGTTGTACTATTGCGTGTGCAGGCATCGACTTTCCAGCTATTGGAGAGTTGACTAGTACGATCACAAGGGGAACTTCCCCTTGTTGATTCTTTAACTTCTGAAGGACTGACGAATATCTCCAGCTTATGTCTGGTTATTTCCACATGCTTGAGAATGTGTACCAGATGTGTATCAGGTTCCTTATCTGGTTCTTGACATTAACTTTGTTAGATCATCAAAACATAACAAGGTACTTATAACCTATCAATTTCCCCCTTTTCGATAATGACAAACTTATAATTGAAATTCCCACGAAAAACCAGAAATGGAAACTCTTATCCCTAAATTCCCCCTGAATCTGTGTTCCCCCTCAATCAATTAACATAATTTATTCAAGTTTTCAAATTATTCTTCCCCCTTGTAGCATCATAAAACTAACAAAAACAAGTAAAAGAAAAAAGAAGTCCAGCGTGGTTAACTCATGCCACATGTTTGCACACAATCATAATAGAAGACAGAGACATAAGAGCAATGTATACACAACAAAAAGGGGAAAAACTTTCATTAAACAATTTGGATTTTAAGACAAGGAGCAGTTTCAATGTTGCCAGCAACTATTCACATTTCAAAAACAAAAAAAAAACAAGTACCAACCACAAACATCAGAAAAAGACATAAGAGACGAACACTTAAAACTTGACACTGGAGGGGACACTGTTTAGGGAGCACTGGAGGAAGAGGGCTTAGAGGAGGAGGTAAGGGTTTTGAGGACTAGATCTATTTGAGCATTCACCGACATTTTCTCATTGAGAAGTCTTTCTTTCAGGTCCTCCACTTGTTTCCTGAGCTCATCATTCTCCTTAGGCAGACGAGCAACCTCTGAGCTTTGAGAACTACTGGAACCAGGTGCCTGCTGAAGCTGACTGAGCAGGCTCTCAAGAATAGCATTCTTTGATTTTAACTTCTTGATCTCCTCCGTAGCACTGTTCTGAGCGTTGATCAACTGAGAAATGGTAGACGTGCTTCCAACTCCTCCAACCTTATCAATGCACTCACATTCTTTGAGAGTGGTCTTGGAGAAGGTTTGCTTTCGAGTGCCTGCCTTAGGTTGTCAGAGGGACCTTGAAGAACTCAAAAACCTTGGTGAGAAGGAACCCATAAGGCAGCCCATGGTTACCATCTTTGAACTCTGCCACTTTCTGCATGTGTTCGAGCATAATTCCAGGTAGGTTAATGTAGTGAAGCCATCCAGCGCTTCCATGAGAACCGCATCGGCTCTAGAGGTAATGGATCTTCTCTCAGCACAGGGAAGCAACACCTTATTGGCCATCTCAAACAACAATTAGTACACTGGAAGGAGAGCCTTCTTGTGTACCCGTTCCCCCCGTTGGACTGCCTTGTCCTTAACTATAGCATTTCTAAAATTTGAAGAGCAGGATCCTTGGATTGACGACAATCCATCAGTAGGCACACTGAGAGTCGACCCCAGCAAAGCTGAGTCCATCACAAAGTCAAACCCATTCACCATCAAGTAGATGTGATCATCCTCGACTTTGAAGAAGTCGACATACAAGCTCCGTACTTCCTCCTCATACACTCTTGGAGACTCACCTGTAAACAAGTGTGTCCACTGTTGGAATTCACAAATTTCAACCAATTGACTCATCCTAACCATCTCCAGAATGTCAGGGGAAAATGTGCGGCCCCATAGTACCCTCTGATGCTTCAATTTATCTTTCCCAATACGATGGGAATCATCAACTTTTGCCTTCTTGGGGTGTCACGACCCGAAATCCCACCTTTCAGGCCGTGACTGTGTCTAACGTTGAACCCGCTAGACAAGCCAACGTATACAACATTATTGCCTTAATAACACAACGTAACAGTATTTAAAACTATTAACCTTCAAACATTAACTGAAATAACTCGAATTCATTAATGTCCAACCCTTTCCAAAAAAAACATCCCACATCACTTCAAACGTTTCACAGAAAAAAAAATAATATTACTTCAACAAAACTAATAAGGAAATGATAAGACAACAACAACGAACAATCCCAAAACCGGGGTGTCACAACCTCACGAACTATCTAAACTGAGTACTAAATACAAAGTCTGAAAAGAAATATACAATTGTCTTGAAACTAGGAGAAAAAGTAAGACAATGAGGAATCCAAAAGTAGGAGAGACGCCAAGGCCCACGAACGCCAGCGGGTATACCTTGAAGCTCTGGGTGGACTGAAGGTGACTCCCTCAATGCGGTCCACTGGGTCCGGATGAGTGATCTACACGACATTAAGAAGTGAAGTGTAGCATCAGTACAACCGACCCCATGTACTGAGTAAGTGCCGAGCCTAACCTCGGCCGAAGTAGTAACGAGGCTAGACTTGACAATAGCGATAACCTGTCCTATTCTACAGCAGGTATAGGGATAATACGAGACAAGAGATAAGCAAACAGATAAGGGATGCGGGACAGTAAAGGGGAACAAATGAAATGAAGCAGTCAAATCGACAGATAGAAGTGAACAAGGGAGGCAATCTAACACAATAGCCAACGAAGCAAATATAAATATCAGAAAAGTAAACAATGGCACGGCATCACCCTTCGTGCTTTTACTCTCTTCCTCACAATGCAATGTAATCAAATATCATGGCACGGCATCACCCTTCGTGCTTTTACTCTCTTCCTCACAATGCAATGTACAATGAATCATGGCACGGCATTTACCTTCGTGCGTATAATAAATAACATCATGGCACGGTATTTACCTTCGTGCTTATAATCAATAAAATCATGGCACGGCATCACCCTTCGTGCTTTACACTCTTCCTCACTATGAAATGTAATCAAGTATCATGGCACGACATCACCCTTCGTGCTTTACGCTCTTCCTCACCAAACAATAACATATAAATGGAAAGGAGTACATCATAGTGGAAATAAGCAGTTCAGAACACCCAACAAGGGGGAAACATCAATTAGTAGCTCAAGAAATGCCCGGCAAGGGTCTCAGCTATAACCAATTACCTCAATCAAGTACTCTACACTTGTATTATCATTCGTATCAATACTTCTCAAACTCAACAGCCAATACCTTCAATCAAGAATAAATT